>OX453287.1:23254784-23314784 GCA_949710005.1 Ricordea florida
TGGTTGTAGAAAGAACTGCCAATTAATAAAACTTACAAAAACGACCAACTCTGTAATTTGGCATTGACTTTGTTTCTTTTTATTGCAGTATACAAATAGTGTATGTCACATTCCATAAACTAAGGGTTTGTTTATTATACATTGTTGTTGGGGGGTAGTGACAGTCTCAGTCAATAAAAACGCAAAAAGGAACTTGGTCAATAACGCAGAGATACTGTCCTGTACCATTTTTCAAAATGTCAATGAAGTTATTAAAAAAGAATCAGGAAAACTCAACCAATGAGTTATAGGATTGGTTTACCTGCCATATTCTGTTCAAGAAGGCCGAAGCTAGTAACAGATAATCCTTGGAATGAGGTGACGAGTGCCCAGCAACTTGAGCTAGCATGACGTGTACTCGCATAAGCGTCTCCAGCTGACGTATGTCAGTGATGTCATCTAACTTGATGGTCGAATCTGAGGGCCTTACACCGATCACTGAATGATGTTCCCCTGGTATGTACTTTGACGTGCTAATGTGGCTTTCGTCATCACTTTGCACTTCGTTATCGTAATCTGAAATGTTCAAAATGTGCATGTTGTGTAAGGTGTGTCCACTGTACATAATGTTACAACATTGATGGCGGAGTCAAAGTGACGTGAAGAGGCCAACTGCATTTTTCTTTGGCAGTAGTACCCTCAGCACGCATTCTGATAACCAAAACAAAAGAAAACCAAATTTGAACCAAGAATAAAATTGAACCACGACATTTAAAACTAGTCAAGGATGACGGAGCCTAGAGGGGACTACATTGTGCTCATAATAGTATTTTGTTACCTAGCTTTCTTGATTTCTTCCAGCAATACATGCACGCACAAACAACAACTGATAAACTAGGTAATCTGCTCAAGTAAGAGTCAAAGAGAACAAAAAGTAGCTTGTTAGTCAAACTACATTACCCAGTCCACCAGCCTGGTTGGGATTCCTGTTGATCAGAATATCAGCCGCCCACAAAAACTACAAATGAACAAAACAAAGAAAACATACTCAGGACGATCTTTTCTCTACAGGACTCACAATTAATTCATATTGTTTGGAATAACATTTGTCTTTGGGACCATACTTAACAAAGCTACTGAACAGTACTGTACTGTGGTACTGTTTGTTTTACTATACAGTGTGGTTCTAACTTTTTCATGTGTGGATCACACCATGCAGTGTGACCATTCTTTGTAAAGCTACTGAACAGTACTGTACTATCGTACTGTTTGTTTTACTATACAGTGTGGTTCCAACCTTTTCATCTGTGGATCAAACCTTGCAGTATGAGAAGTCGCGAAGAGTCTTTAAGCTTACCATAATGAAATAGAGTTTACGTGAGGTTACCTGTATAAAATAGCGTATCAGGAAGCAAACTGGTAAGACTGATACTAAACCTCGAATAGGCCAATCCCCGCAAGGTCATACCTTGGATGCAATATTACTTACCTGATCCAAAGCATCAGATACGGGATATTCATTGACAAACAGCCATTCACCAAACTCCATCAGATAGTCTACTTTTTGCCAGTCACTTTCTGGGCTCTTAACAAAGAAGACAAAGTTACTTTTATATAGTTGTATAGAATAAGTCAAGTCAAGAAAAGCACCTAGAGTCTCTATGAATTTATCACTTCCCTGCCGGCTACTTACGATAACTGTAAACTCATAAACAAGCATTGCGAACTGAGCACAAACTTGTTTTAAGTCCTGAAATACCTTTTTGCAGCGTTTAATTTCTATGGACCGCTGCCTTTTTGTTTTCAGACCTTGGTTCATTGTTTGTACTAACTGTTTCGGTAAAGCCTGGTTTTCACTACGACACAAGCATAAGCAAATAAAAACAAAGAAAAATGTGTCCTGTGGGGCTTTACAAGACAAAAGGACGGTGTTTTTCTTTGTTTGTTCCTTTGTCTTTACTTTGCTTATGGTTGGTCTTATGTTAATGTCTTATGCTTGTGTCGATGTCTTATGTCATACGCTTGACTTCATTCCTTTGTGTTCTCCTTTGTTTTCTGCTTATCCTTGTGCTTGTGTCGTAGTGAGAACCAGGCTTAAAGAAGGGTATTCTATTGTTTTGTTGAGCAATGATACGGAACGTTCTAAGATCTGAGTACCGAGCTCAAATCCAGGTTTTTGATAAGAAGGAGTTGAGAAGAACCCGAAATACTGGAGAACCAAACAGAACCTCCAGCCAAATTGTAACTGGTTTCGCGTCTCATTGGACTGACAGCAAAGACGTTAAAATCTTAAGAGGCACTCCAGATCTATTTACTGGAATTCTCTTTCGAAGGTTTCCAGTTGCATCTTTATATTTATTTATTAACAACAATTTAACAGAGATGCCCAGTTCACCGTAGGCTGGTTTAAGAGTGGACTACACAGGCATTTTACTTAGGCCATATTAAAGATGCACTTAGTTACACCTAACCTACACCGCTGCAAAAGGTGCAAGAGTTTCAATTCAACCACGTTTGTACCGAGAATAGTTACATGTTTACGAGCGGTAGGTGCAATGTTCGTGTCGCCATCTCACGTCAGGTAAATAAGTATCTGAGAATAGTTGCACGTGTATTAAGTCCAGCACGACCCTGATCCAAATATTTTGTACTGAATGTTTTACAAGGATGAAGTTTCGTACATTCGTAGTGCATTTCTAAATGTCTTTAGTTTAAAGTCTACAAAGAGTGGTAGGCTCTGGTATTGACTAATTGCCAACCTGTGATCTCCTTAGGTTTTGTTGCCATTTATTCTGTCAAATTCGACCGTTTAGTTTGCAAAACCCAGGCCAGCTTATGTGCATTCCAGCGCATCAGCTTTTGCAGCAGTTGTGAGCTGTGAATTTGTTCAGTTTGCAGTGGAATAAAGAATATAAAGGCATATACCTCTAACACATCAAGCCAGCTTATGTGCAATCCTGCGCATCAGCTTTTGCAGCAGTTGTGAGCTGTGAATTTGTTCAGTTTGCAGTGGAATAAAGAATATAAAGGCGTATACCTCTAACACCTCAACAGCATTTTGATAGGCGGTCAGCTGATCCTCTGGGGCTTTGGAATTCAGCGCCACGTGACGCCACATGGCTGCGATCACGTCTTCTCTTTCGTTCTTCAAAATATAAATTAAGCGATTAGCATGAACATCAGTCAAAGGGCTTTACACAGAAACGCTTCGAGTAATTGTCAGTTTTTTCTATGCACCTTTATAATCGTCATCATCATTACTACAATCATCATCATCATCATCATCATCATCATCGTCATCATCATCATAATTATTAGTTTATGTCCAGTACCGGGGTTTTTATGGATGCAATAATAACCCATGTAATATGCTACTTCATTACCTTGAATTTTCCCATATCGAACAGTACATTTCTTCCAAGTTTAGCCTTGGTAATGACGCGATGTTTAAATATCAACCTGAAGAAAGAAAAAACAAACCAAAAGAATACAAATTAAGCTCACGTCAAGCGTTCACAATATATGCTGACTTTCCTGCCTTTTTCCTGGGCTTTTCCTCAATTAGAATAATTATGTTAAGTTATGTTTCCAGTTTCCCGCGTAGTGTGAGGATTCTCCATGCGCTCGAACTAAATTTTAACTTCGTTGTTATTTAGTCGTTTTTAGTAAGATGTCTTCGTGATGCAATGACGTGGGAGTTTAAAGTTTGTCTTATAACGAGTACCGCTCCGCTTGGGATCAAATTTGGGTGCGAGTTCGTAAAGTGAAGACTTGATTACAACACTCGAGATTTGTCGCCGGTCAAGATGTTAAGGATGGCGGCATATTGCCCATATTGGCTGCATCTTTTTTTTCTCATTTTTACTGACCTCAACTATGGGCAATATGAAGCCATCTTGACCTCACGATTGGTCAATACCGTAGATATACTGAACACGGCTTGACCAATTAGAACGAGCGTTATTTCTGTTTGATTTTACAAGGCACATTGGAATATCAACATACAGCCTGTGATGGGTCCTTGGCATGTCCTTGACGGCTTGGTCCATCGCGCGCAATCCCTGTTCCCACTCCCCCTGCAATAGAGTTAAATAGGTAAAGATGCTCGAGAATGAACAACAACAACAACAACCATTCATTTGTACTCACAATTTATAAAATAATTACAATAAACATTAAATTAGTGTAGAGTACTGCCTGCCCAAAATAACCATAAGGGCTAAAAAAATGGGCAGAAAAGTGCTCAGTTTCTGGTAAAGTTAAACTTTATTTACACAGGACATCAAAAGAAGAGCTTTAAAACACAATATACAACAGGAGTAGGAAACAACAGCGCGGACTTGGAACAGTGGATATTTTCGAATTATTTTCAAGAAACAAGTGGTTTATTAATGGGGAACAAGGGAGAAAATGGAAAGCGGTTAAGGGGACATGTACCCCCTCTTTCCCAGTTGTACCTTGTCTGCATACGCCTGAAAAAGCACGCCGTACATGGCAGCTCGGAGCATGAGATCTTCATCATAAGCACTTGGTAAAGGCGCTGGTTTTTCCTCTTGATCAGCCCCAGGTCTGCTTGCTTTCCCTTTATCTTCGATGGATTTACTGTCCTTTGGATCGCCTTTGCCAGATTTACCAAACGATTTGTCTCCTAGACATAAAGCGATTTGTTTACTAAGTCCAGGACGAATGGCCATCTCGTCCTCAGAACCCGCGGTCGGAAACGAGGGTGGACAAGGTGCCGCGCGCTCTGGGAACGAGATTAAAATCTGCATTGCTTGCGTTATGAGCTCAACGCATGCGCGGTGATGAAGAAGCAAAACGCAGATGTTCTCAGAAATATCAGTCAACAAAACATAAGACCAAAATATTTGTGCATGAATTAAAGACAAAGGAAATCAAGCACGGTGACGCGTTTGGATATCCGATGAAACACGGCTTGTTCTTGCATCTTTCATTTCTCCTACCAAATCACAATTCAGACATTCACATCATAATTGCTACATCCTTATTGGTCCCAGCCTTTGTTTGTTGCTGCTGTCCAAAGTCACTCTCAGCGCACTAAACTTTGAAATGTTCACAAACGTTTGTTGTGCAATGAACACGATAAAATAAATTTGTCATATAAAAATTTATTATGTTGGCGACGCTTCATGGTACCTTTCTCTGTTTTGCTCTTTTCTTTGTCTTTGTCTTTTTCCTTCTTCTTTTCCTCTACTTTATCTTTAGTCTTGGTTTCTTTCCGTTCTTGCTTCTTAGGTGTCGATTGCTTGGTGGTCTTTTTCGCGGGAGAAGATTCTGTATCGTCCTCCTCGTCCTAAAAGTCCATCATCAACCGTTTCAATATCATGATCTAAATAGTAATTCTCCTTAATGAGCGCTACGCGCTTGCCTGTATGTTAGTTTCGAGAATTCGAGACTACAATCCAGGCCAAAAGGTTAGGGACAATCTCTTATTGTAACATAAGCTGCACATAAATCTATAAATATAACGGTATGCCCTTCCCCTGTCCTTTCAATGTTGGTATGTCCATGTGCTTGCCAACCAAATGAATCCACGTACCAGCATTGGGGGTGATAAGATGGCACAGGATTGTGGGTCTGTTCCGTATCGTATACTTTTCTCAATTCTCATCACTTAGCTGCTTGACAATGTACCGATTCGTTTAGGAGAAGTTAAAAATTGATCACTTAATCCAGTGTTTTCAATAAGAACTGTAGTAACGGGAGAATAGTGTAAAGCAACAGGAGAATATTCTGAAAGCGTTCCATGTCTGAATTTACAACTAGCTCAGGCCGTCTAAATTTGGCCGGAGAATTCTTTGTAGTAGCCGGAGAATTCTTCGTAGTAGCCGGAGAATTCTCCGATCTCCGATACCTAATGTCAATAATGTTAATACGGAGATCTCACCTCATCTTCTTTCCCCATTTCATTGTCGGCTACTGCAGCAATACATTCTAACACGGCTTCCATCGGTTCTCTGAGTAACTCCCGCTCTATTGGTTCGACAATAAAGGGTTTGATAGCATTCCAGTAGTGCCGGGCTGCTGTGATGACCAGGTCATAGTTGCCTGCTTTTTGGCCAAACCTAAGGCAGCAACAATGTGTTGGTATAACATTACAAGGCTTTTACAACTAAATCATGATAAAACATACTAACGGGACCATAACAATTAAGCTTATCCCGAAAGTTCTCCCCACCCCTCCCTCCCCACAAACACACACACAGACACACACCCAAAAGGTTTTACCAAAAGAAAACTTGAGATTCCCAAGTCCCCAGACTAAAGATGAAAAGATGAAAGAAATTTCTAAGAACAAATAGTAGAGGTTATGAGTAATAAATACACTACTGAAATAACTGAAACACCAGCTTGAAATTGAACAAAACCAAATCTCATTACTACCTGCAGGCGTTCACAAAACAGACAAGAGCATCTCTTCTGATCTCGTTTTTCCCCTGCATGTTTAACATGAGACTCTGTCCCATGACCACACTGCTGAAGTATAACATTTCCTGCTCTACCATCAGCTTGTGCTGAAAACCACTGAAATTACAAAACGCGGTTTAAATACAATAGTTCAAGGGCTTAGCTGAGGAGAGGGGAGGGGGGGAACTGTGTTGCCCTTGACAACACTTTGTGGTTAGCAAATGAGATTAGAATAGCATTTAATAATGTTTCGTATAGCTTAACGTATCTATGCAGCTGGTCAGTTTTAACAAATAATTTTTTAAACTACTTTTTTAAAGTACATTGTCTTCCCCCAAGCGCACACGTTTTCTCCATTACCTGTCTATCACCGAATAGGTAGTGAGTAAGTAACTCAAACAGACTGCTTCTAATTAATATTGTAGGGGTAGTTTCTAAAGAAACTGGCGCTGTGTTGGTGAGGAATTGAAACAGAGCAAACGCCAGCACCCTTTTTTTATCTTACGGTGTTATAACTTACTTTATCACTTTGTTTGATAATTCCAATTTCCTGCGCTTCTAATATTTAACAATTAGATACGTAGGCCGCAAGGGTCACGGGTCAATAGCTACGGGTCAATAGCCCATGAGGCGCAGCCGACTAGGCTATTGACCCGTGGCGAAGGGCGAAGGGTCTAATTGTTTTTGTATCACCCAACTAGTTGGACAGAAAAGGCAATAATAAAGTCAGCAAATGCCACTTGAAGAAATATTTATTTGGGAATAAAACGAAAGAAAGCGTCACGAATTTCGCTACTCAAGGACTATTACTAATAGTCCTCTAGTAGCGTAGCCAATCAGATTGCGGCATTTGCATTAGTCCACTGGTTGACTAAATAAAAACTATTCACCGAAGTGGAGGTGGATAGTGGTGGATATCCACCGCTAGCCACCGACACTAAGGTGAATAGTTGTTTTAGTATATAGTAAAACAGTGAGATAAGTGTACACGAGAAAAAGAAAATGGCTTGGAAAATGGAGGACTTTTCAAATGACAATCCAAAGCAGCGCGGATCGCCGTAAGTGATTTTTTTGTTGTAATTACTGCCGTACGTCTCGTTTTCTCGCTGACAGAAAGAAGTTTGTTCAGTTCTAGTGGCGACATTTCTTCAAATGGAGATGCAAACTCTTTCTGTATTTGAAACCATTCTGTAAAAAATATAATTCAACTTTGGTTCTCAACTGAACAAGTGACATCAAATTTGGTTATGCAAGATTAATTTGCATTTGTAAACAAAATCTTTCTCATTGGTTTATTTCGCTTAACTCCGAGTCAAAAACATAAGCCATTACCTATGTGCACGGCCATGCCAAATTTAGTCGCTTTCTTGGAGTTTTCCGGGACTGCTTCGTTGTTAAATTGGATTATTTCTTCGCTTGTCACGGATGCAAACTGGGACGCCATATTCAAGCGGCTCGGAGGTAAATAGCGCAGGATATTCGGAGTTTGACTAGCCAATCAGACCGCACCTTCAACGCTATCCACTGTTTTAGTGTATACTAATGAAGATTATTAGTTGCCTTACCTATCTGGCTTTTTTGGTTGTCTTCTGGTCAGACATTTGCCGCTCTCAGCAAAAGCCACAGCCTTTTGACCACAGTGCATTACTAGTTGATGATTTTCAGCATCAAAAGCCAAAACTGACAGCCTGCTCCACATCTCTAGCTCCGCTAAGCTGTCGCTCCACTGACAACTGTCAACGAGTTTCACTGCCTGCAATGCATACACAGTAATACAATTTATTATATCTCTCAGTTAGTACGCGCGCTGTGATTGGTCAATTTAGCGGGCCGTACTTCACTGTACGGCCCGCTAAAGTTTGTTTTGGTCGCCAAAATGACTCCAGAGATATAATAAATATCTTATTAACCTCGTTTTCTCGGTCCGTACTGTAAAATACGGATCCTCGTTTTTTCCCGTCGATTTATGGCCCGCGCGCTTCGCGCTTGGGCCATAAATCGACAGGAAAAAACTCGGTCCGTATTTTACAGTACGGACCTCGAACTCGATTAATAAGAGGTATTAATACAGTCTGGTAGTAGGACTGAGTGGAGTTCATTACGGTCTGTAATCATAGGAGAGATTACACAATCAGATAACTACCAACCAAAAGTCCGGTTTGTATGTAATATATCAAACGCGAGACACAGTGTTTCATCACATATCAAACACCGAGAAGAAAGATGAAAATATGACCCGCAGCGGAGTATTTTTTTAGCGAACTTGGAGGTGTTTGCATGTGATGAAACACATGTCTCGAGTGTTTGGTATAGCTTCTCAAACGAAATTATTTAGAAGGAGAAATTAGCGTCACGGTACCTGATTTCCTTTGTCTTTACCTTTAGCTTTATTAATTAGTTTGAGAAAAAATACGTCACACTACACAACTCGACTCAACACAAACCATTACACTATCATTCAGAATACTACTATGAAAATACACTACACAGTATACTTCATAAAACACTACACACTAAACGCTACAAACTTCAAGGTTCTACTCACTACAATCCACACGACACTACACGACACAATACACAACAAAGACAACAAACGCATAAAACACTACACACTAAACGCTACAAACTTCAAGGTTCTACTCACTACAATCCACACGACACTACACGACACAATACACAACAAAGACAACAAACGCTGTTACGTCACTATACTAAACATTAGTATAAATATAAATGCACACTGCACTACTCTACACAAAAGACCTCACCTCAGATAAAGTGGGGCATGCAGTAAATTCTGGTAAACCGTTGCACTGAAGGGATAGCATCTCGACAGAACAGACGGCTCGACACATCTGACCTTGACTGTGAGCACTCTACAGGGAAACATATTTCAACCAAAGAAATTGGGGTGCACGGGAAGAGAATTACCACTAGTTCCGCTTTGCATGAAGCATCAACAACGGCATTGTAACGACAACTTTTAAACTTGCGTAACTTAAAGAGAGGTCTGTTTTCATAATCCGTAAGAATGGTTTAGCCCAACAAACAGGTCAGACTAACCTTTTTTTGATACATGGCTGGTTCCGCAAGCGGGCAAGACGGGCCTATTTTGCCCGCTGGGGATTTCCCGCGTTGTCCCGCGAAACAAACCAAACCAAAATGGCCATATAATAAATCCTATATAAACCAACCTTGTTCGTTCAACAACAACAACAACAACAACTTTATTTATTTAACTAAATATAACAGTTAGTGGATGGCTTACCCCACAAATATATAGAAAAAGCTAATCAAGGCGGGGCAAGCCAAATAAAAGAACACTCCTATTAAAAGACAATAAATTCACAGAACTACACTTTAACAAATTAACGATACAGATTACAAAAGGATCGATTATTAACGAGTATCCATTAACTAATAATTAATTAAAGGCCAGCAAGTTAAACGCAACTGTATTACGCTAACTAATTAGAAACACAATTTACATGAAAATTGGCTATTTACAAAATCTGTAAGCTAATAAACGTAACATAAAATTGTAGGATTAGGAAGCAAATGAAAATAGCAGTAAAGATAAATATATATTCATTCATATATATTCATATATTCGTTCAAGCTGGTTGAATATTCCTCTCGCTCTTTTTTACGTTTTTATTGACCTCGACCAATGCAATAAAACGCGAAAATAGACTCGGCAAACATGAAGCCACTTTGATCTCAAGCTTGATCAAAAACGCATATTTGCAATGGTACACTGATACGGTGGCGCCGGTGGGTTGTATCAAACTGGCTAAACCCTACAATATATGGCAAACGTAAAAGTAACACGGCATAGACCGAATGCATAAATGGCGTTCAAAAAATTATTCTTTTGTTTATGTGCTAATTAGACTCACTAGCATCGTTTGCATGGACAAAATTCAAAAGAAATGTTGCTTGAGAGCGAGGTTAGTGACTTTAATTAGCATATAAACAAAAGAATACATTTTTGGCCACTATTTATGCATTTGGTCTATTGCCTAGTAGAAATAACTGACTCGACCTTCCGTTCCCAACCCATATCACTTGCACTAGCTTGGTACCCTCCCCTTGCTGACTCAGGGAAAATAGTCAAGCAAAATGACGAACCTCGTCATCATGGCCAAGATTCTTAGGAATTTGCTGGTTTAACATCTGTTTACAGAACACCCAGGTGGTGATGAGAGAGTGGCGTGTACTGATCGGTACCACATTCTTGGGTTCTTGGCCGTTTGTCGTGTTCAGTGCGTACTCCACCACCTTCAACAAACAATAAACAGGGATCCTCGTGAGTCAGAAAGCTACTGAACAGTACTGTACTATGGTACTGTTTGTTTTACTATACAGTGTGGTTCTAACTTTTTCATCTGTGGATCAAATCATGTAGTGTGACCATTCTTTGTGAAGCTACTGAACAGTACTGTACTGTGGTACTGTTTGCTTTACTATACAGTGTGGTTCTAACTTTTTCATCAGTGGATCAAACCATGCAGTGTGACCATTCTTTGTAAAGCTACTGAACAGTACTGTACTATCGCACTGTTTGTTTTACTATACAGTGTGGTTCTAACGTTTTCATCTGCGGATCAAACCATGCAGTGTGACCATTCTTTGAAAAGCTACTGAACAGTACTGTACTGTGGTACTGTTTGTTGTACTATACAGTGTGGTTCTAACTTTTTCATTTTAGAAAGCTGCTGAACAGCACCGTACTATGAGACTGTTTGTTCTACTATACAATGGTTCTAACTTATTATTACCTCCAGCGCTTGCTTCAGATCGGGTGTAGCCTCAGGATCAATTGTCACAGCCTGTACAGATCCTTTTGATACTCCACCCTTGACCCCCTTGCTACTCTGGCGTCCTTTCGCTCTTTCAGTTTTGTCAGTTTTTTCTTTAGTACTGGCAGACGGTGCTGGCGGCGAAGGCAGAGAGGGAATCCAGGGCTGCATAAAACCCTGAGCAATAGCGTTACACATCTGACACAAGAGCACTGTTTCCCTACACAAAACAAGGAAATAATAACACCACAATTACAAGTTAATCACTTGGCGTGTGGAGAATGTTACTAATTACCTCAGTAATAAAGTGGTGCAGAGTGTTATGTGTCCAGAGCCCTTTGTCAATGCACAAGGAACAATGTGTCTTTTTTTATCGAAACACCTCAACAGTTGAACCAAAATCGGCCAAAGCATTTCTTTTTCCAGCCGAGCAACTATGGTGGCCAAATGTCTCTATGAAATACATAAAGGATATTACACGGTGGCGAGAAGATATGAATTTTATGTTCGAGTGGCAAGAACAATATATTGAGATATTGTTCTTGCCACTATCTAGACACTATTATAGACAAAAACGTGACGTTTGCAGCGAGATAGGTGAGACCTCCGTGACAGCTGTGACCCTGACACGTCATAGAACGATATACAGCCAATAGCAAGAGAGGTTCTATTTCAGCGCGTAGGCTGTGATGAAATACCATGGAATATAACAGCAACTACCATTGGCCAATGATATTCACGACTTCGTTAATAGGTCTTTCCTCTTAGAGAGGTCACAAGGATTATGCTACAGACGTTCGTTTGGCAGCTTTGTACACAAACTGAATCGTGCAAGGCGGGAAATAAGCTGTAACGGGAGGAAAGAGGAATCTAATTTGTAGGGGGGAGGGGGGAAGCATTTTAGCCAGAAGCATCCAATTCTCGCAAACTGACCCGTTTGAATGGTCGAACAAAACTCACTTGTAAAGGATTTCCCAGAACTCCCGGCAATTGTCAAATATGCCGAAATGTTGAGCCAATCAGAATGCTCAAAATGCCACGGTTACTTTAGTATGTAGAAATTAATGATGTCAATTACGATGGGCATGATCCTATGAACCTGATAAGCATTCATTTTTGAACATATCTTGATAGCCCGGGCGGGATATACGAGTCTGCTCACATAATACGAATGCCTTAGAAACAATGACTGACCCTGCGTGGCCTGTGACCTTCACTGCCTCCAGAACTGGTGTGTAAATAGGTATGATCTCTTTGTGTCTTCCCTGTGACAGCATGTGTGTCGTGTAGTTCCACAGATAAACAGCCGCATTGCATGATAGCCAAGGTTCCTTCAGCTCAACACCTATCTCGGCGGAACGTTGAAAACTGCGGATTGCTTCACTCGACAGAAATGATATCCAGTTACTTAATAGGAAAGAAAAAAAGAACACGCGTATTTATTATACGGCAACGTAGTTTTGAGCGTTCCAATTGGTCCTTATTTGGCCGGGAATTTGCCATTCGGACAGTTTGCCATGGAAACCGTCATTGGTCGTGTATTTTTTTATTAACGAAAACTGGCAAGTTCAGAATTCGCAAGCAATAAGCAAGCATGGCCCGACCACCACGTAATAAACTGGTTATTAACCTGCAATCGTGGACAAAGCCGTATGGGACAGTTAACCTGTTCTACGTCTCTTTTGTATAATTTGAAAACAGCCGACATTGGTCTTCCTCAGAAACTTGTTACAAAGATTTTTTTAAGTTAAGCGATCGCTCCCTTTGTAGGCCGGTACTCGAGTTACAACATTTCAAGTACTAGTTACAAATAAACAGTAAGTTTTGTAGCGAAAGTACGCTTGCCTTTTCTGGCGGACTGAGAGTAAGATTTGTTTGTCCGTAAAACTGTACAGCCACTTCTCAGGCCAATATTTTCCAGTATGAGGTTATTCAAACATAACATAGTCGGTGGTGCAGTCATAATAATAAACATTGGCCTCGATTTTTTTCTCTTTTTTTTTTTTTTTTGGGGGGGGGGGGGGGGGGGCTTGCATGGTTATGACCATTAACTTAAAAAAAAAGAACTTGATCAATGAGCCCGAGAACTGACCCCTGGCTACTTTGATGCGACGCACCAACGAGTGTTCTAACCACTGCATTACACTCTTTGCCTCACGTCTGGCAGCTGTGCCTTATCATAGGCGCGTATTTTTAAATCTCCAACGTCTTTTCTGGTAACTTACCAATAGGAGACCCACTCTGGTATCTCGTCAAAATTGACCAATTGATCGCCATATCTCTTAGGTCGCAGCTTTACCGTAACCTCAGGTGGTACCGGTTTATCGCCCAGCTGAACTCCTTCGTTTCTCAGTAACTGAACCAACGCCTGTTAAATCAAATGTTGCGTTCAGAGGGTAAACGATAATAAGGGTAAACGATAATAAGATCAAATGAAAGAAGCATTAAGAGAATCCTGGTTCCTATAAACCTGATTAGTACTACAACAAGGGTTCAAAATTACTTGAAACAGTGCATCTGTCTGGAGTGTCAGTAATTTACTCAAGGTCTCAAACATAAAAGTTCCCTTCTCCCCACCGTTCACTTCACAGCCCCCCCCCCCCCCCCCTCAAACCTTATCAATGTTGCCACCAATGCAAAACGACGCCATTTTCAAACAAAGAGAACGCTAATTCGGTCAAGCCAGAAGGAACGGTCACTTGGGACTAAATTCAAAGATGGTCCAAATATACCAGTCGGAGCAAACCAAACTGGACTGTTCCATTAAAGTTCTAACCGAGATTTGTGGATTTTTTGGTGGAATGGTTAGCGCTTAACGTTTTCTTCCGTTAAAACAACAAGTTTTTACAATGACTGCTTCAAGTTTTTATGATGAAAGATTTTCCAGTCTGTCAAGAAACGCATGCCGGGTTTGCGACTTTCGAAAGACCCGAAACCTTTTCGGGCTGACTTCGGGCTGAGCCAGAAGGCAAGGCATTCTTCGCATAAAGACATGTTTAAGGAATAACTTTGTACAACGAGTACCGTACCCTCTTCGCTTCCGGTGCCGAATTTTCTGGCTTGGAATCCTGACTTACCTCAGCGAAGATAAAGTTCACTTCAGCCAGAGTTCTCAACAAATCCTGCTCCACACTGAACGGAGTCATTCCTTCAGGGCACAGCAGCTTCATTCCAGTCACATCCAGCTTATTGCTGGTTTCGCTAGGATCAGGAGTCTTCCTCTGTTCCTCCTTGTTCCCCTCGCTGTCACCGTTTCTCTCCGTCTTGGTAGGACCGTGTCTTTTCGACCACCTATTGTCATCGTACAGCAGACAAAATCTGGCGGCCACACGAGCTACATCCCACACTTGTTGTTTTCTTGCGGTCTTTGCCAGGTCAGCCCAAATACGGACTCTAAATCCAAAAGAAAGATTAACAGGACCTCACTATTGTTCGGTAATTTTCCAAAGAATAGTCACACTGCATGGTTTGATCTACAGATGAAAAAAGGTAGAACCACACTGTACAGTAAAACAAACAGTACCACAGTACAGTACTGTTTAGTAGCTTTACAAAGAATGGTCACACTGCATGGTTTGATCCACAGATGAAAACGTTAGAACCACACTGTAAAGTAAAACAAACAGTACCACAGTACAGTACTGTTCAGTAGCTTTACAAAGAATGGTTACACTGCGTGGTTTGATCCACAGATGTAAAATTTAGAACCACATTGTATATAAAAAAAACAGTACCACAGTACAGTACTTTTCAGTGGCTTTACAAAGAATGAAACATTTTTCCACGGCTAACAGCTTACTAAGACAACCAGCGTGATCGTAACAGGTAGGTGGTACTGTTGCTGTCGGTGTTGTTGCTGTTGTTAGGTTGGTGGTGGTGTTGCTGCATTTGGTGCTCTTGTTGTAAGCTGTTGTTAGGTTGGTGGTCGTGATATTGCATTTGGTGCTCTTGTTGTAAGCTGTTGTTAGGTTGGTGGTGGTTTTGTTGTTGGTGGTGGTGTTGTTCTTATTGTTTTTTGGTGTTGTCGTTAGGTTTTGGTGTTGCTGTATAGTTGTTCTTATTGTTTTAGGTGTTGTTAGATGGGTGATTTTGCTGTTAAGTAGGTGGTGTTGTCACTGTTGGTGGTGGTATCGTTGTTATGTTGTTCTTGTTGTTGTTAGCTAAGTGGTGGTGTTATTATTGTTGGTGTTATTGTTTTTGGGGTTGTTGCTGGTGGTGATCACTGATGGTATTAATTTTTCGTTTTTGTAAGTCACCCACCGTTCTTGATCATTCTCGTCTCCCAGTCTCTTTAGATGTCCAGCAGCCTTACTGATGCCCTTTTCAAACTGCTTTGCTCTGCCAGCCATCCTTCCTAACACTGTAGGTGGGCCCTTACCAGCGGTTGGATCCTTAGTATTGCTCTCACCATCAAGCACGTGCATAAAGGCATCAGGAGACAGTGCCTCGCCGGCTTTTACGAGTGAAGCTCTCTTCATTCGCACCGTACTGGAATCATCACTGGCTTGCGCCTAGAATTATTATTATTATCATCATCATCATCATCATCATCATCATCATCATCATCATCATCATCATCATCATCATCATCATTATTATTATTATTATTATTATTATTATTATTATTATTATTATTTTCCTTTACAGCCACCCCTCAAATAAGGATTATTGGTCGGGGGTCAGAGAAAGATGTCTACAGCATTTCAGAAATATTGCGCTTAAATTTAATTATAGAACCAGATAAGGAGAGGCTTTCGGGGAGCAAGTTCCACTGGTTGATTGTTCTGGGAAAAAAGCCGAGTTTATAAGCTTGAGTTCGGCAGGTTAACTCATCAAAAATATGATGTTTAGTTTGCCTGCTCCTCCTGGTTGGGTTTGTGAGATTTGCTCTGGCAGAATCAACAGAAACGAGATTGAAATACTAACCTTAATTAAAAGGAAAGTCCCTCAGCGCAAGGACGCTGGGACTAAGAAATCCGACTTGACATCCAGCCGCGGCGGAGCGTTTTGAAAAGTGGGGGCGTGGGCTCAATTCGTTAATTTTCCGAACTTCCCGATATAGAAGGTAATCCGCCTACTAGTTCGAGAGAAACACCACTATTACATCTGCCCGAAAAATTCACCTGTTACCGCCAAAAATACAAATATGCACACTACATTTCAAACGTTGCTTAAGAAATATAATTCTTCTTGCTAAAGGCGAAGTAGGTTTAAGGCCAATTTAGTTTTAAAAAAGGGGTTTGCGACAATAGCCCATTTCCGAGTTGCTACATGCCTCAGTTTCATAGCGAGTCCAGGTGCAAAACCATTCAAATGGAAATGATAGAGTATTCTTATGCAAATTAAACTCATTTCCATTTGAATGGTCTTGCACCTGGACTCGCTATGAAACTGAGGTATGTAGCAACTCGGAAATGGGCTATTAAAATCTGTTGGACAGGCTCAGGTCCAAGATCAATCATTTTAGTTTAAAAAAGGAATCTACAACTTGCCAAACATGTTTGATACGTACAGGTCCAAAGTTGATCATGTTTTTATGTTCGACGATTACTGAGGAGTAGAACTAACAATGCATTGAAAACGTTTGTTACATTGGCCAAAGTACATTTTACAGTCATCCCAGTCGGTCATTGGTTTCTAATTTCTAATGTGGTAATACTGGCTAACGAGAGTCTCAAAAAACATGTCAAGCCTTTCAAACCAGACAATTCTACAAACCAGTCGAACCTGTCATCCTGTCAACTTTGTCAAACCTCTCAACCAGTCAAACCCGCCAAACCTGTCAAACCTGTCAAACCTTCCAAACTGGTAAAACCTGTCGAGTAATTGACGCATTCAATAGAGTTCACGTACAAAAGAACAAAACCGACCTGTTCAATTATCATGGCCGCTAAGTCTTCAGGTCTCTCCGGCGTTTTATACAGTGTTGCTCTAAGCCGCAGCCTCGTCAGCGCAGTCTCCAGCCTATCGCGGTATTGTCCTGAGTCGTCCAGCTCCAGCGCTTTTGTCAGGTGCGTTAAAGCATATTCCAGCTGATCCTCGGACTCTTCACATTTGGCCAGTTCAGTGTGAATTTGACACCGCAGCAGGATAAGCAAACTGTAATAAAATAGGCAGTCTAGAACTGCATGCTCTAAACAGACGGCCCAATGCAGGGGCGTGCTCCCGGGTTTCATAACGTGGTAAGGGGGGGAGGGAGGGGGTTACAGTAAAATCGTTTGTGAAAATACAGTTCGCATGGTGTGATAAAAGGGAATGACTTGGCCAATATAGAAAAGGGGAGGGACGCCTCTGCAATGTAGACGTTTCATCCTGTGCTCCACAGAGAAGTGGAGGAGACAAAAAGGTAAGAGAAAATGCCTGCCATTTAGGCCACTGGTCTTCTTCGCAGCCGTTCTCTGTTTACACTCGGAGAAGGGCTGCGTGACAGCCAGACAAAGACTACAAACATGACTATGTAGGTCACGGAATGGACAAAAATATCGGAAGATATTGACGCCCAGCGAATCAAATGACAGAAAATGAAGACCTTCCCAGACACTGCGATTGTTTGCTGAAAAGTTCGATTGCTACTTTTGAACGGACTAACGAATTTGATAGCGTAGTATCGACGGGCTTCCTGTGAAGCTAAAAGGCAAAGCAGTTCAAACTGTGAGCATCTCAAAAACAGTTCAAACTGGGTATCATGATAATGGTAGCCGACCCTGTAAGCCCTAGTGACAAAATAACATTTCATTTCAAAGATAGACTTCAATCCATTCTTAAAGCTGAGCAGTTTGACCTGGCAGATTGATTGCCTCCTGCCTCCCTCAAGTAATAGTTCAAGAAACAGTTCACATGAGTTAAGGAAGCATAGGAGGTTTGCTCAGCTGATTGTTAAAACCCAAAGATTTAGGAAATTTTTCATTATCAAGAGCTCAAAAGAAGCCCTTTATTGAATAAAGAATATTTTTATTAAGTAGATAATCATATATTGAGATTTTAGTGGTATGTTTGATAATAATTTGTTAAGAGGCGCAATTCAGTTTCACTGCAATGTTTCTTCATAAAACACTGTCTATCTATCTGTATGTCTATCTCAAGTACAAAAGTGACATATATGGCCACAGACGCACCCAATGGCAGGAACGGCCGGTTTGACAAGATTTCGCCAAATCTGCAATTTGGTGCACCTCTGGTCATATCCCAAACGTGATTGAGGTATTTTAACTACCTGTCAATATCCTCCAATGCTTGTGCAACCAGTGTTAGTGGTTTTCGCACGTGGTGTCTCAGGTTTGGTTGTAGCAGCGGTAAGACAAGGTTCCACATCGTAACACACCCTGCCTGAAAACACACAACAGATAATGCATTAGCATGCATTAGTCTGAAATAGCATGCATTAGTGCATTAACATGCATTAGTCTGCAATAGCATGCATTAGTCTGCATTAGCATGCATTAGTCTGCATTGGCATGCATTAGTAGCACTCGCTCTGACGCAGGGCTAAGGCTTGAAACGCCAGCACCTCCCTTTTACCTTACGGTAGTATAACTTATTTTATATATTTATTTATCATCCCAATTTTTTGTGTTTCAATTCCCCACCGATGCAGCACCAGTTTCTTTAGAAACTACCCCCACAACAAAACAGAGCAGGTTTGTAATAACAACTTAAGGCGATACGTAGGCTTTGGTAGTAGTTTTTATTTACGTTTGTTCAAAACGCTGGCAGATGTAAATTTTGGTTCGAAAAGTGAAATCAGACATTTTTACCACGTGCTCTTGCCTGCATACGCGACAGACAAGGTTTCGTATAGTTCGTCATCTATCAATTAAGAAATAGAAAACATTTTCCATGTTTCTATCGAGTCTTAGTTTAAATCTACTAGCGTTCTATCACAAATGCCGTGCTCTGATTGGCTACGCTACCCCTATATATTCTGCGATAGATAGTGAGTAGCGTAGTAGTGTGCCCTTGTTAACAAAATGGCCGCCGCTTCCTCACGTTTTCGAAATGCCCGTGAAGAAGATTTAGACAGTTTACTGGTCGAGGCTGTTCCAGAAAAGACAAAGTTTTGAACGACTAGTAGATTTATACTAAAACAATTAGATTATTCGCTCTCGATTTCTATGCGTGTCACGCGATAGAAATCTCGAGTTCATAATCTAATTGTTTAATGGAAACACGAGTGGAAGTTTGGGAAAACAAGAAATGCTGTGGGAACACGAGCCGATAGGTGAGTGTTTCCAGAGCTTTTACGAGTTCTTAATAATTTTACCCCATTAATACGGCCACACACGCGTTGAATTTAGTAAACCAAAATGCCTTTGACACGTCAATTTTGATTGACCTCCTTCATTTACTAATTAAACAGTCGATTTACTAAACAAAGCAGGCAACTCTTCCCTGTTTCAGTACAAACATGATAACGAAATTAATCAATCTTGACGCTATAACAACTGCGTAGGAAAATTGCGAAGAGATTAAGTCATGGTGCTTCTTCACAGTTTCAAGTATTTTCTACAATTACTTATATATCTACATTCCGGTTGTACAGTTGTTCAGGAAGTCAGTGCGAATGCGATAGATTTGCCATTACGGGAACAAAACTCATGAAATGTGACCCTGCCCCGCTAATACAGCCATTTTCTTTTTACCCATTAGTGACCGTATTAACGGGGTTCCACTGTAGTAACTAACATCTATCGTGTTAAATCTGCGAATCACGCTTTCTAGCGTGTTTTGCAGCTCAAACCTTCCTCTCTCAGTTACCTGGATAACATTTGGGTTCCCAAGCCTCACTGCAGTCATGATGTACTGCTCCAGTTTTCGGATTGCTTGAATGCGTCTCTGAAATGCAATAAGGTTAGGAATTGAAGAATACAAAATAATTTAACAAAGGAGCGAATGGATCGAAATCATTAAACACAAAGACAGGGAAAAGCAAAATGAGAGAAATATACCTGATGCCCCATCCACACCGACTGAACATGTTTAGTGAAACCAGGCATGAAACGTGAAAATTGGTAACCGAACACTGGAACACGGGCCTTTACAAAGGATTCAAAGAAACTTTAACAAGTTACTTCTATTAATTAATTTTGTGCTAAATTTGTAGTCGACAACGTCAGTAAGCAGCTTTTGTGAAGGAAACAATTTTAAACCGTGTTTAACCAAAAATGGCATCTAAACACGTTTAAGCTTTGGTGTAAACGGGGTATAAGACTCTCTTCTTCCAGCAAGGTGAATGAGGCATAATAATGATCAACAAAATCGTGCATAAAAACCGGAACGCTAGTGTCTGTGAATGGACCGGTTTTCCAGTGGAAACGGTAAACAAGCCTTACCTCTACAACTGGCTTGCTATAATTTTCTTTCTTTTCTCCTAAAGATCTAACCATCAGTTCACACTTCATGAACTCTACCTCCAACATTGTTCCAGGATCCTAAAGGACGAACAAGCAAACAGAGTAAATTAGTGGCATTAAAAATCGACCACCCTTTTCTATGGTTCACAGTACACAATAAATGGATTCGGTTTTCGCATGATAACAAAAATTATCAAGATCTTGATTTGCGTTACCCGGCTCAGCCTTCGGCGTCGGCATACAGCTCAAGCCTCGTCCTTGTCGCCATCATGCGAAAACCACATCCAGTAACTGTTTTGTCATGCATACACCTGGGTGCCTGTCAATACGAAAGCGCGCACCTGAACTCAGAAGTCACTGTACAATACACTGAACTTGTAGACAACTTTATCGTTCAGGTACAACTCTTTGACTGTTGTCCGTAAGTATGACGTCGCTTCCCCAGATATAGAAACCATTGTCTGCTGGTACGATGTCACATGTACAGATATGGAAACAATTATCTGCCGGTATGACGTCACTTTTACAAATATGGAAACTATTGTCTGCTGGTATGATATCACTTCTACAGATATGGAAACAATTATCTGCCGGTATGACGTCACTTTTACAGATATGGAAACTATTGTCTGCTGGTATAGTATGACGTCAGTTTTACAGATATGGAAAACGTTGTCTATTTGCGTAATTTTAGCTTAGAAGGTAATATATTTATGTAATAATGTTAAACAATTGAGTTTGAGCCTATCTTGTTGCTTTTTCTCGTAAGCGACCACCTCCCATAAGCAACCATTTTGTCGTGCACCAAGGGTGGTCGCTTACAAGACAGTTAACTGTACTTTGATTATGGATCACTCGCATACGTAAGCGCCTCGTATACGTAAGCGAGTGAAAAAATAGATGGCATTGGACATTGATATCGTCGTACGTGATGATATTGAAAACAACCAATAAGCACAGGATTTCTTATCGTCACACAGGTTGCTTTTTCCCGCCGCCGTTCAACGAAATTCTTTCTCAACTACAATCGAGTAGACATGGAAGAACAAGGGGAAAACTCTCGCCTGAACTCTCGCTTGTCAGCTGTACAGTCAGTCGACAAATCCATAGAGAGCCAACAAAACAAAAATAAGGTATAGAGTCTATATTTCCTCATCAAACTGCAGCTGAGGTTACAATTTCAATGACGCTCTTTGACTTTGTACTTTACTGGCGACGGAAACTGACGCGCGAATCAACGGAAACCGTCGCAACAGCATCACCCGTGCCGAAAGGAAGGCGGCAGCAGAGGTACCCATACCTCCTGGTCAGTTTCCCTGTCCCATTGTGGACGTGTCTGTCGCTCCCGCCTTGGACTCCACAGTCAGCTTCGAATCCACCCTTGCGCGTAGATGTCATTGTCGGACTCGACGGACCACCACCATACCGGTATAATTGCTGCTTGTTTACCGCTCATTTTCTCAAATCATAGTAATTATATAACAAGAAAATTACACGGCGACTGAAAGATATGACGTTTATCTTTTTTCCAATTGAAGGTAAACTACATATCTTTAAGCCACCGTGTCATCTCCTCTATTGTCACATGGGCCACACCTTCATTCCAACATTGAGGTTGTCAAGACAGTCAGCTGCCATTTCATGCCGATCACATTCCAAACAAAGTCTAGCCAAGTCCAAAAGCAAAGGAACTCTGAAAAGAATAAAACAATACTTATTTTATCAAATCAGAAGCCCGTAAGACTTTAAACGTGTAACACGCGTTCACAGCTTATCCAGATTCAATATTCCTACGGACAATATTTTGAAACTGTCATGTCGATTGGTTTCTTTTTTTTCTCGATTTTCCAAATATGATACTTGGTAGACTGAACGTGAATAAGCTGTGGTTAAAGACATTCAGATGCACTTACATTTTTCAAGTTTTATGCTCGACTGGGGACCAGGGTTGGCACAGTGGTGTGCCATGATTTGATTTGATTTCGTTTGTCCTTTACAGAGTTCCCAATTAGTACGTCAGTGCTAAATACAGTTGACACTCAAATAAAGTTCATCATTATTATTATTGCAATATTAATAATAATTAATAATAATATAGTAATATAGTGTAATAGTAATAATAATTATTATTATTGTTATTACTAATATCATCATTATTATTATTTTATGGCCAGTTTCTGTTAAAATTTAGTGGAATGCTGAGTGGTAGTGTTCCAATAGGAATGTGTGACGAACCACAAGGAAAGTCTGCGTAGGAGGCTTGCCCTTGAGAAAACAGAAACATTTCGGCCAAATAATCTGGGCACAGGACGACACACCGTTTATAGGGAACAATTTAACCCAGCGAGATGGTTTTCCCTGAAAGACAGATTAAAAGAACCTCTGCTTCGAATTTTCACAATTGGCTGTACGGGCCCATCCGAATAGTTTCGCACCTTCCAAGAAACACATCCCGAAGTACACGTAGGATTCGCGTGTTATAAAAGAATCAGCATTTTCTAACGCACCTGTCATTACCACCAACAACATAAGGCGAGCTGGTTTTACTTGTCGACGTATTGGCAGACATAGCAGTGCTGGCGCGATCTGCAACATCAACACCCTTCACTATTGACTTGTAGATTTTGGTCAACTCTTGATCTAGCTCCACTTTTTCATCCGCCTCAAGAATTCTGAAGAAATGAAATTACCAAAAAAAAAAACGTTAAATTTATGGAATATTCAAAACTTCATCTAATTCTATTCTTTCACCTTCCCCAAGAAGTCTGTTACCAAATAAACCTCAATCTGAATAACTTCTTACAAAAATTGGAAACTTTCTCAAATGACGGATTTTCTGACCTCGCATGTACAGGGTGACTGTCGTTAAATTACTTCGCGATTGGTTAAGAAATCTAATCTCGTACCTCTCTTTTTAGCAATCAAATTGTGAGCTGTTGCCAACAGGCGTTTTTACGCGTGCGGTAACAACAACACAATCATATTAAATTTTGCTTTAAGTTCTGTTTGGCTAATTGCGCATCTGGTGTGAATAGTTGGGGAGACTTCTCTTGGTTTTACTTCAATCTGATGATGAATATCAATCTGAATGTGATTATGCGATACAAAAAAAACAGTCACAAGACATGCTGCTTACGTTCTTAGCCTTTGAATCTTATAGAATATGTAAAGCTCATTCGATGCCCTTGCTTCCTTAGAGGCTTTGGAAACATCGATTAGACGGTGGCGGACCTATTAAAGGAAGAAAGGACAATCTCGGTACTCCAACAAAAAAGAACAATTCATGTCTTCCAAGTACACACGTTTTGCAGGTATCATGCTCATAAAAAGTATTGTACTTTACAATATAGATAGGACCCTGCGCGCGCTTTGATTGGTCAAAAACCCATGTTTTATCAGAGTAAAATTCATAGAAAAAGCGTGTTTTATTGTTTTTCACCACAGTACCTCTGATCGACATTTTTGTTTGAGATCGCGAAAAACATTTTCTAAGAAGAAATTGATGATGGAGTTCTCAGCTGTGAAGCACCAGAAAGTTTTGAAGCTGAGATTAATATAACAAATAAGGAAGAAGCAAAAACAGTCGAGACGTTGGTATGAAATAGCGTCAGTTTAAAATCTATATCATAAACCTGCGGCTCGAGTTTTAATTGATTAATTTGTCCTAAATCGAAACTACAGAAGCACTTTTCACAAATTGCTAAAGAGCAAACAAATTTGAACTTAATTTTTCTATTATTAATAATGCTGACCCTGGACATTCACCATGACCCAAGTCTAATGGCCTTTCTTTCGTGAGTCTTCCATAGCTCAGTGGCAGAAAGTTCTGAGTGAAGTTATCAAACTTGGTAATAGATTTGACTTTTATTACTGTCAAGAAAACTCTGATTTCCTTTTTCTGAGTGTGCCTGTGATAGTCTTGAAAACAAAGGGTCTTTCACAATGCTGACCCAGTGAGTTCTTACAATGCACATTGCTACGCACCTGTAGTCCTAGAACAGTTGTGTACAATGAAGGCACATTGCTCTTTGTGAAAGTCAGGGTAGCAATGCTAATTTGTGTCGCATCCTCTTTACGCCCTGCATCAACATGACACTCAATAAGGGCTCTGTGAATAAAACATGCAAATAATTATGTCCCTAGTTCAAAACCTCAGAAGGTGGATAGGAGAATGGTGTGATGGAATGAGATGGTATTAATCATTCCAAGGAGATTACATGGGTACATTTACATCATAGAACATGCTGCACCATATAGCACTCACATAAAATACAAAATGTAGAAGAGAGAATTAACCATGAGTGCCACAGACCTTCCTTGAAATACCAACAAAACATTAGTGCTGTGGTATTTAAAGTATCTATTAGGACAGAATAACAAACTGCAATCAGGTGTGGGGTATGTGTATGTACATCAAGCATGTTTATAATGTTAGTTAAATGTAAATTAGTTATTCGTCTTATTTAAAACTGTAAATGGTGTGAGCCCAGGACTTTCAGTTGTTTGTTGAGTTTGATCGTTAAGGTGTAAGAAATTCTCAAAAGAAATGTTGTTGATGACATTGCAACAACCTGATCCAAAGTCAGCATCAGAGTCAAGTGATTTACATGTCATCAGGTGGCAGTATTAATGACTTCCACTCAGCTTGTCAAAACCTCAATGTGATGAAAAATGGTAAGGTTGTGGGATGTGGCTTGATATGACATTGAGCTCAATTTTTTCATCTTTTTTTTTCGGTAGCAACAGGGTTTTATCCCTTCTACCATTGCCACCTCAGTGCGCATATGTGTGGCTTCAACTTACCCTTATTATATTTTGACGTTGTCAAAATGTCAGTCAACTTCATCAATAACAGTTCTTTTCAGAACTTCTTACACCTGGACGATCGAACTCAACAAAAAAGTACTTATATTCATTTATTTATATCTAAAGTTTGCATAAAATAAAAAAAACTACAAAGACATTAGTTAATACTTAAGCCATACATCATTAGTTGTGCTCTCCAGCCATAGTCTTTATCATCAATGTCATCTAGTGCTTTTACAACCTGGTGCAGACTCTTAGCCAGATACTGCCGATAGTTGAGCTTCAAAAATGGGCGACAAAACTGCCAGTAGAGGACTGATGCATTGTACACAAGGAAATAGTATCTGTGGAATTTATCATAGGATAGAAAAAACTGAGTGAAACTCAAGAATCACTTAACAATAATTGTTCTTTCAGTGTGTTTGATTTACAATACATGTATATCTCTGCAGCACTCCCATAGTTCCTTAAATTTATTGTACATTGTATTTTCAATATTTAGCACTTTTGTCATTTACATACCTTGGATTCTTTTTGGCAAAATTGATTGCCTTTAGCAGGTATTCTACTGCTTTGTCAAGCTGCTCCTGGAAATAACAAAGGTTTAACAGGATTAAAGTCCACGCACTGTCAGGCATGGTGCTTGCTATGTTTCACAAGCACTATCCAGACATTATTTGTAACAGTAAAAAGTGTAATATAGAAGAATGTGGCAAAGAACTCATAGAGGTTTCCATGAGCAAAACATCATAGAGAAATCAGACATCACACAGTTCAACTTACTGGATTGTTTGATGATGTTGGAGCATAGAGTTGTGCTTGACACAGATAAGCCCTGCATAGGAACTGATTGGTGGGAGGAGTCTTAACAAAAAACATTTTAATGCAGTCCTCCAAGATGTCCATGTGCCCATGCTAAAATAGAAATCAAATCAAATAAAACTTATTGAAAGCACATTTACCTAACAAGTAACAAAAGATACATTACCCACAAATAGCATTGACTAATCTAGCGAGTGGTGTAATAGATTAGTCAAAATAACTCATAAAAAAAACTTGAATCAATGTAAGTATCTGGCCAACTATGTACCTTCCCCTCCCTTAACTTAACTTAATGCTAACTTTTAACTCATTATAACTTGCTGGGTTATGGGAGGGGTAGGTACACAGCTGCCTAGATACTTACATTGATCCAAAAACTTAGTATTTACAGGAGTGATATAATTTAAAGATGTACCACCAATTCATGTATAATGGGTTAAGTAAAAAATAATGACTACAGATTAAAATTAAAATTAGTTCATGCTAATTGATCATACTGAGTTTGAAAGAACAATAATACCATGCACTGACAATGTTTTCTCATTGACCAGAAAACGTTGTCAGGTAGTTGTAAAGCAACTGCTGTCAGTGATGTTCTCAAATGCCCGTCGTGTTTAATTACAGTGCAATACACGGTTTAGGCTTCTTTATTTGTTTTCTAATTAACTTTATTGGGCATGGTTAGAAACTTATAATATATATGTTGTAGTTCAGTTTTATCTTTGGTTCAAATTTTATTTTTCTTTGTTTCAAACTCAATATCATACATTACCATACAAAAAAAACCAGAGGAAAATAAAATTTGAATCAAGGAAAAAATTGAACTACAACATATTATTCTAACAAAATGAGTGCAGTGGCTTATAATTAGTTATGATCAGCCTTGAACAGAAAACGGGTAAACCAAGCAGGGTAAGAAAGCAATTTAAGCTCTTCATATTCTTTTCACAACCCCATACGTACTTTTAAAGCTGTCTCTGCACACAAAACGAAGAGGTCCGACGAAACTGCACCAAGCTTGTCATCAGCTGTGGAGTACCTTTCTTTCTGTAACTTAGTATAAGCCTCCAACAAAGAGGATTCATCATTTTGTTCGGTGGCAGCATGCAGCAACTTTCTTATATTACTATCCATCCTGGTTAAGGAATAATTAAATCCTTTTAACAAACTTTGGAGTATTGACTGTTACGCCTTTGCACTCCACAGTATGCAACAGCTGAATTCAGCCGCCATTTTGAACTTCTAAACACCGTTGCTATAGTAATAAAAAAGCGCGGGAGTTTTGATTTACATCACGTGACGTTCACACAGTCGCGAAAGCTTGGACCCAAGCGTACGGGAGGAAATTTTTCCCTTAACAATTTTGTGGCGGAAGGGTGTAGTGGAGGAACTGTGTGGAGCGCCTAGACAATCCATGACGGAAATTCATAGAAGTTATCCCAACGAATGTCATGGCTTGTTTCCCAATTTCAGGGGAAACAGGTTATTGCGAAGGTATTCTATCATCAAAGTGCCCCACAGTTGTTTTGATATTCAATTGATTTCTTTGAGATCTCCGCTACAAATTCAGGTAGCTAGGGGATTTTCTTGTGGTTGTTCCGATAGCAATGTAAAAACGTAGTGCCGTGTCAAGAGACTCAGTTTGGCTTTATCAGCTGATCAATAATGAACACTTGCCTTTTGAGCTTTTGTCTGCTGGTAGCTATAGTTTGCACGTCCGATAATTTTTCGCTTTCGATTCATCTCAACATACGGAGGCTTGCTAGGCCGTGGCGAAAACTAACTTATAATCTGAGCTCTTGCTGTTTCGTTCCGACGTATAAACAAGTAAGCCACAACTTGAAAGGTTCTTTTCGTCTGTTTTTTTTCCTAGTGACTGGAATCAGACTGTTTGTCTACCGCCCTTAACTGTGGAAGCGTTTAGCCGGCAGTGCATAAAATGAAATCTGGGTTCCAAGTCAACTACCGGTATGCAGATTTGTATATTGGCCATCAACTAAAGATAACTGGTTGAGATCGTGATCAACATTTTTGTTGGTATCTCTGTAAATGCTATACATTTTAGTTCGATTTTAAATAGAAGCTGCTTCGACCATGGAGGGGGCTTCTGAACGACTTCAACTTGGAGTTCCCGATATTCACTGACAGCAGTTGGACTTACTGGCCACAGTAAACCCAACATTTTTTTAATCCTTGATTTCAAAACAATGGTCACATTAAATTAAAGGGCAGGGGAATCGTATAACTGACGTAAGAAGCTAGCAACGCCATAGCAACCTGACTTATAGTCAAATACTAATAGTTATAACAATAATGATAACAATAATAGTGATGATGATGATGATGATGATGATGATAATAATAATGACACCTTAGCTTATAGCACATTTCCCTCATGTTGTTTAGGGTTTGTTATATGCATGTTTGATAAAATACTATAGACAAAATAAATAATCAGAAAAGATGTGCTACATACCAGGTTCTACTAAAACAAAACACAACATAATTTATTTTCTGGTTGATTGAATTAAATTAAATGCTCAGGTTCGTACCTATAAATTGCTGAGAATATGATAAACAGATGTTCGTGTTTGTCAGTCTTTCCAAATTTTTAACAAAACACTGAGACAAAACAAAATTTGACTTGTTTCAATCTTTGCTGTTCTACTAACAGATATGCTGGTCTTGGACCATATAAGTACTTGGATTAAATCTGCATATACAGTAACACACAATTTTGTATAATTCTGCACAGTGTTTAAATACTGAACAAAACCTATTCACATTTAAATGCTTGAAGACCCAATTACAAATGCATGTAGTTGAGCTAAATGTTTTTTCAAAGCTATTTATAATTACCTTTCAAAACAAGTAGAAATTTTCAAGCACCTTGTCAAATACCTAAGGGTGTAGGTTGCTTGTGCATACATGTAGATATTAAGTTAGGTGAGACTTGCAATATTAGACTTTATTACAAGACTAAGATAGTTCAGAGGGCCAATAACTGAAATCAACCAATATGCAAAATTCCTAAATTGATAGCTAGAAAGATAAAATCCCCTTCAATACCCTTTTTCAGTCTTAGAATACAGACATTTTCAGCAAGTCCTCAGACGATACACAAAATCTAAATACAGTTTCCAGTCACATAATAAATATTTTATTAACCCAAGCTTGCTCAGGACCGTACCGGGAGAATATTGGCCCTCAGTCTTTTATGTATGGACCTCACTATGCTCAGTCCGTACTGTCAAGACCTCGGGCCAATATTACTCCAGTACAGCCCTCATGCTTAACTGGCCAATAAGAGACATATACTTGTTATTACATAGCTGTTTTGTTCCACAAGTGGGCAAAATGAGGCAGATCCTAAGTTCTGATTGACTACACAAGCAGACAGTATGGTCATATCTTGCCCACTTGGGATTTCCCGCTTTGTCCTGCAAAGAAAAACAAAATGTTCAATATGCAGCCATGTTTTCCTCACATGTAGTCAATAATGCACAATCATGTAATGAGTTTGCACATTCAATTTAATATCAGTATCAGGGTATAGTATTGGACCAATTTTTTTTTCAATGATTTTAGGTAATTGTTTTTACCCTCTTACCCTCTAGATAATCGTTTATTTTTGTTTTTATATTGACCCATATCATCCCTCATGTTTTTACAGCTTGAGATAGTCATTGTTTTACTGGACCTGATCCAATATTCGTACTTCTTTGTTAAACACAAAGCTTTAAGTGGTGGACACTTCTGGTTCTTTCTGTCTGACAGTTTTATTGTTGAGTAACTGCAATTGCCTAGACATCTCATTATTTGCATATGAAAAACATACAGAGTTAGTTTTAAACTTACTTCATCAAAATTGTCTCTACAAACAAATTAAATTATTCTGGATTAATCCTCAAGTCAATGAGAGTGAATCATCAAAGTGTTTGCCATGAATATCAGAAAAGAATTTTTTTGGCATCTTTACAAGAACAATACACTTGATTATCTGCAGATGTTTGAGCCTTAGAAATTTGCTCCAATGTGATAAAAAATTTTGTAGGAATCTGTGAACAAAATTTCTTGATTTATCTGTTAAAAATCTATATTTCTTAATCTGTGTGCTAAACTGGCTGGAACAAGGAGCTTAAATGTAAAGTAGTTTTTGAAACCCAAAACAACTGCAAAGACAGAGGATTAATGTCAGATGGTTTTCATTTCTCCACACCCTGGAATGCAAAGTATAGTTATGTAATCTCTTTTGGTAGTATTTTCATATCACTTCTAGTTGGATTAACCAGTCCACTTTTGCAGCAGCGTTGAGATCCTCGTTTTGTTTTCTTTTTGTTTCTAAATATTTATAATTCTAAAATATTATTTTTTGAAACTGACAAACTGATATGTAATTTGACAATGGACCACCTAATGTTAATGGATGTAAACAAGAATAGGTCTTAATTCCACTGTACAATGATTAAACTAATAAAGAAATATTAATAATAATATGATAAAAATGCAAATACATAAATGATGGGGAAACAGTTTTTTGGAGCAAGAAATGTTATTCCTGTAGTGTGGTGTGTATGTTTCAAATTATAACAAAAATATAATTTTATTTTTTTTATTTTTTTTGGGAAATTGTTTTCATGATATATTATGAATAATTAATAGTAAAGCAAACTTACTCGATAATTTCTTTTTTGTTTTACAGTTGATTTTATCGCCCATAAAAAAAATATATCAAAATATCTTAACGTTATGTGACATGCGACATGACTTTTCCCGGGTGGGGAGGAAGTCGAGAGCGGCTTCTTTTCAACGGCTTCCGTTTTACAAAGCATGTGTTGTGATAGGAAATGGACGTTCGCCGTAGAAACCAGGAAATAATGTCACTTATTTTTTTCGCTAGAACAAAAGTACTTCAACAGCGGTTCCGGTTACGCTAAGTCAAATTTAGCAAAAAGCGTTTCTTGCCGTTTCTTCTGCGTATCATAAGAATACCTAATGTTAACGTTCTCGCTGAGACCACATGTGACAAGCGTGTCGTTATCGACAGCCAAATGTGATCGATCGATGACGTTTCCGTAGTCACGTGTCACAAGGCAAACTTTAAAGCTCATTTGTTATGTGCGCGATGTCAAAGTAAACTTCATCGACAATGCCCGTAACCGAAGTACAGGTATTTTTGATTTGTTTTTACTTAACGCGGCTAAGATTTTATCCGAGAGGGACCAATTATTTTTTGAAACCTTACAGAATATTTTGACGTGAAGCAAATTCGTTAATCGGCCATTTAGAACTGTTCAATTCAATTCATTTCTGTAGCATACCATGACTGAATTGCTGTCTAACTGACTTTAAATAATTGATTTTTATTTCTAGTGGATCGGATCCAGTTGTGGACGGCACAGCTCGTACACGTTCTACAGAGGATTTAGACTAATTGTGGATGGAAATGTGAAAAATTACTGCCTCGGAGAGTTTTATTTTGTGAGGAATTCCGCGAACCAACCGATATGCATAGCTGAGCTACAATTAGTTTGGCACGATTCGAGTACTGACAGCCAACTTGCTTCCGCGAGACTATATTTCAGGCCCGAAGATACACCCGCAGGACGCCTTCCTTGGCACGGACAGGTCAGTTTATAACTGGTTTATAGCCTTGCGATAATATTCCAATTTAATTGTTAAAATTTGCCCAATTTGAGTCCAAAAAATGGCTATACTTAACAAATCTTAAAACACTAAAAATTTGTTTGTTGAAGTTATTATGCTTCATTGATTTTGTGAAGACGTTGGAAATTTCGCTGTAAGATGGTTTTAATTTCGTACCAACGAATACTGCTGTGATCGACAAAAATAAACCAAATTATCTTGCACTATTTATTAAATTAAAAGTTAGGAACGTCGGCGTTTGGGAAGGGAATCTCGATGTACTAAAACAGAATATTTATGTGGTGTTGGTAAGAACACGCTTTTATATCTGCCGACCACTCGGTGTCGTCCTATATATAGAGAGATGAATATTTATTAGAATTGGAAAATATAATGTCCCTTGCAAAATTTGTTTTTAAAAATGACGGTGGAATTTATTCTAGTTTTTGTGTAACATTTCGTTTTAACGTTCAGAGAAAGCGAGATTTGGTCTTTTGTTTCTATAGCGCACCGCGAGGAAGTGAAAGAATTCCCATGTGCTAAACTTCATTAATTTTCATTTCTTAGTTTTAATAACGTTTTGGCCGATTTTATGGTTTATTTTATAGAACCTCAAATTGACACTCTTGTTAGTGAGTTTTGAACAGGCTGTAGCATTTTTTATCAACAGCATGACGGTTTCATGTAATGAAGTTTTTACAACACCACGCAATTTATATTCATGAGGTCATATCGGTAAACAGCGTTTTATTCACAACGCGTACCGTGTTTATAATAATTTTTCTTATTTTTCTCGTTTTACTGAAACGTTTCATTTAAAATCTGCCTCTACGACAAAAAAAAAATTATGATAGAAAATTAGAAACATTGACAGAATATTACAGCTTTTGGAAAATCCCGGATTAACGATCTTGAACTTCGAGCAAGGCACTGATTTACATTATATAGCACCGCGAGAAAAAAAAAATCAGTCGCAGTTTGTTTCCGGTCTTCAATTTTTTTCCTCGCTTTTTGTTATGCTGCTGTATTTATTTGATGTGTTTTGTCCGAAATAAATTGTTTTCTCTTCTAGAAAATTTAGTAAATACCATAGCCGTTGCGTTGTTCGAAGCAGAAATTGACATGGTATTTGATGATAGATAGCGCAACACCTCTAGCAGATGCGTATTATACAAAGCACAATGGGAAATATTTGAATGAAAATGGGCTGCCATTTAGCTTTTGGCGCTCCCTAAAATCCGTGCTCATCGTTTTGATCGTCACAAAATATTTATGCCGTTTACTGCTCTTGTTCTGAAACCATTTATCAGGGCATATTTAGTTACATGTCGGAATATATATTTTGTCGTTAGGGTCTTCGGTCGACATTTGGTAAAAGATTGGCCCGTGTAAACAAATTACCACATGGTCCTGATATTAATTTGAATTAAGAAATATGGATCGTTTTCCGTTGGGCTTAGGGATTGGATTTCGAAGTGAAACTTTGCTTGATTTACGTCAAACGCGAGTTATGTATCACGTCGTTTGTATCCATTGCCAAACAAGATCCGTGTTCAATTATATTTAGTTCAGTTTTCAATTTCAACATTGTATTCAAGCAGGCATTGTGAGATTAAAACAACATTGGCATTGTTATTTTTTAGCATGTGTGTTCATTTTTATGCGCGTAAAATGCAAGAGTAGACTCGGCTACAATTCGTGAAAGAATTACTTGGTATCTCACGTATTTACGACTTGCCTCAACTGTCTCATATACCCATCTCGAGTTCACCCGAAATATTTTAATTTATTTTTAACGCAGTTACTTCAAGGTCATTTAAATTTTCAAGGCTGCTATTTTTAATGTTTTTCTTTGGGTATTGCATGGATATTTTTCTCTAAAAAAGATAGGCAGGTTTTAATCAAGGTTAATATTGCTTGCCTGCTCGGAGACAACTGCGGAGCCGCTGTTTACTCCATATTATAATAAAAGTGATTTCAACTGATGTGCTTTCTTAAGATTCGCGCATGCATGTCAGTTACTGTCGCGGTATATTGAATGATTTGTATTCACTCTACTCTCTGCTTAAATGGTGTCTTTTTTTGTTTCCTACATTTGTTCGCTCTTGCTTCACGAAGAAATACTCAGCTTTAAAAAGTTTTGATTAATAGCCTTAGTTATTGAGCGGATTGTGTTACAGGGTAACTTTATCCTGACGCTATCACTGTTCACTTTGAATTCATGTCTGTGTCCGTGCTGAAAAGCAGTTTGAGAAGGAATTTCCTATTGTAGTATGAAATAGGTTTATTTGCAATAGATATCTTCATTCTTTGGTCAGTGAAAACCTTTTTGAAATCATGACCACTTCATATCTCAAATCTCTCTTTAAAAAGCCTGGGCAAATTGATATAATTTCCCAACTCCCTTATTGTATTTGCATAAGAATTTAATACATTAATGGTTGATTTTTATGAAAGCAAATGCTCCCAAGCTGTTATCAAATGAGAGTAGATGCTTACCATTGATAGCTAATTGTTGCATATGTTAGTCACTTTTGTATATATAATTATTTGGAATGAAATACAGTCTAACATAGCTAAGTGCTCAGTTATTTCAAATCGCCAATGATTTCAAACCTAAACTTTTTACCTTTGCCTTTATTTTTCATTCTTTTTTGCTACAAACAATGTATAATTTCCCTAGCGATTTCAACATAGCTTGTTATTATATGCCAACGCAGCAACCTTTGCAGTTTGAGCGATCTGATTGGCTCTTTGCCTCAGGATATTCAATGCTATCCACCTCCCTGGAAGTGAACACACAGTAGTTGGGGCTTCTGGGCAATTCTTGTGCCAGTGAATATTTGTTTGGAGAAAAAGGAAAATGGCATCCAAGCTACCAAAATATGGTTGCAGTCAATTCTCACTTTGCAGCTTTTTCAAAGAGGTTCCACTGGGGAAATTTAAGTAATACACAACCACAATGAAACATTGACTAGGGCATGACCAAACAATAGCACAAATATACTACACAGTAAAACTGCATGAGCAAAAGAAAGGCCAGTAATCTCTTTGTTGTACAAATTACGCTTTATCGTTTAAATTTTTTCACCGGTTGTGTTATCCTCGGCGTCGTCGGCGTCGTCGTGTTTGCTTCAGCTCCCTACTGAGGTTGCTTCATTGGTATATACTAAAACAATTATTCTCTTCAATCTCAGTGAATAGTGGCTTTAGGAGTATACAATATTGGAATATTTTACCACTAATCACCTCAGTTTCTAATAATAATTGTTAAATATAACTGTATACCTAGTAATTTTTCAGAAGACACTTTCATTTGTTGTTGTTGTTATTTTCATTATTTTTTTTTTTTGCAAACATATTTGTCTTGAAAAACCTGTTGTTTGTACAGATAAATTGATATCATTACTCAGTGGATAAATTACACCCTTGTTCATTGATGTTAATTGTCATCAGATCAGATTATTTCACCAGGTTTGATTTTGATCTTGTTTCTTGGCTTTCATTTTAAATTTATCTTAGGATGCATTGCTTATTTTTACTATGCCCCATGCTTTTATTAATAAAGATGAGTGAAGAAACATATTTGAAATTGTCTTCCCAGGATGAGCTGCTTTATGCTGACCAGAAGGTGGTTATTAAGTGCCATGATATGGCAGATTGGCAGGATACTGGTGATGAATGGACTTCTGGGTTAATACCTTTATGTGAAAGTGACTTTGACTGCACTGGAAGTAAATACTGCTTGAAAAATAGCCACACTTTACAGGAGTCCCAGCATTTGGCATATAACAACAAAGTGGCGTGGTTAAAGGAGCAACATTCTCGAAAATTGTACATCCTGACTTTTCCAGCATACTGTCGATACAGAGCGCTTAGAAAGAGGCTTCAAGATGGAGCTAGTTTTACAAGGACTCAAATTATTGCGCTTGGAGGAGTTATAGCAGATCATAAAAACACTAGGGTGCTGTTTTGCAGGAACTGTTTCCATCATCCATATTTGGATAAATTTGAACTGTCTGGTGAAACAAAAGGTATGTAAACATGTGCAATGAAAGCTTCTTCTTTTGACAGCATTCTTTTAATCTTTAAGCATATAAACATAAAAAACCTTTGCTTTTTGCACAATTTGAAGTAAAGCTAACAAGCTTCTGGGGTTGTGTGTACCAACTATGAACATAAACTTTGCTAAGAATCCCAATTGGTGTGAGGTAGACCAATTTGCTATTTACAAGGGCGGTTTAGGATCTGAAACTCGGGATAACCGTATTACTTAATATCCAGATAGTGGTCAGGACGGGAATTGTACCCAGGACTGTCACCAGATTACAGGTCTGGTAACCACTCGGCCATGCTGCCACCCCAGGGCTGTCACTGAGGCCCTGGGGCCAGGGATTTCCCCTGGCTACGTTGATAAGAAACCAAAACATTAGTCACACCAGTAAATGTTTGTCCCCTGGCTACTTTGATACAAAACCAATACATTAGTCACACCAGTGAATGTTTGTCCCCTGGCTACTTTGATAAAAAACCAAAACATTAGTCACACCAGTAAATGTTTGTCTCCTGGCTACTTTGATACAAAACCAATATATTAGTCACACCAGTAAATGTTTGTCCCCTGGCTTCTTTGATACAAAACCAAAACATTAGTCACACCAGTAAATGTTTGTCTCCTGGCTACTTTGATACAAAACCAAAACATTAGTCACACCAGTAAATGTTTGTCCCCTGGCTACTTTGATACAAAACCAAAACATTAGTCACACCAGTAAATGTTTGTCCCCCAGCTACTTTGATACAAAACCAAAACATTAGTCACACCAGTGAATGTTTGTCCCCTGGCTACTTTGATAAAAAACCAAAACATTAGTCACACCAGTAAATGTTTGTCTCCTGGCTACTTTGATACAAAACCAATATATTAGTCACACCAGTAAATGTTTGTCCCCTGGCTTCTTTGATACAAAACCAAAACATTAGTCACACCAGTAAATGTTTGTCTCCTGGCTACTTTGATACAAAACCAAAACATTAGTCACACCAGTAAATGTTTGTCCCCTGGCTACTTTGATACAAAACCAAAACATTAGTCACACCAGTAAATGTTTGTCCCCCAGCTACTTTGATACAAAACCAAAACTTTAGTCACCCTAGTAAATGTTTGTCCCCCAGCTACTTTGATACAAAACCAAAACATTAGTCACCCCAGTAAATGTTTGTCCCCGGATACTTTGATACAAAACCAAAACATTAGTCACACCAGTAAATGTTTGTCTCCTGGCTACTTTGATACAAAACCAAGACATTAGTCACACCAGTAAATGTTTGTCCCCCAGCTACTTTGATGCAAAACCAAAACATTAGTCACACCAGCAAATGTTTGTCTCCAGCCTACTTGAGAAAATAATTAGTGACAGCCCTGCCACCCTATCAGGCCCTAATATCAAGAGCCATATTCTTCATTGTTGTGCCTATAGACTGCAAACATCACCTGTTCCAGTAGCAATTATTTGACCTTGTGTTATGGTTTTCTATAGTTGAGGCATAGTAGTGTAGTGGTTAGCTTGTCGGACTTCTGAGCAAGAGGTTTGCAGTTCGAGCCCTGGTGCTGGCACTGTGTTGTTTTCTTAGACAAGAAATTTTACTGCACACAGTCTCTCTCCACCCAGGTGTATAAATGGGTACGGGCGATACAATGCTAGGGGTTACCCTGCGATGGACTAGCATCCCATCCAGGGGAGAGTAATAATACTCCCAGGTGCTTCATGCTACAGAAACCAGGAAAAGCTCCGGCCGTGTGGGCCTCTGGCTCATGTGCGCCTTTTTCTCATGTGTGCCTTTTTCTCATGTGCACCTTTTTTTTATGGTTTTCTATGGGTCAATACCATGGAATTCCAAAAGTAACAGCTCCTGTTACCTTTGGATTTACCAGGCAAAAGGGGCCACTACTTTGGGGTGGCTGTTACTTTCAGATAATTAAAAAAACATTTGTACCATCCTACAAGTATGTAAACCAGCATTCAATTTTATTTTCTTAAAATAATAAAAATATTGTTTTTATTCTCAGCTCCAGTTCTTAAAGGAAGACCAAGAAAGAAGAAGAGGTTGCATGGTGTTCCAAACAGTGTTCTAAGTAAGAAAAGGTTTGTGGCAGATATTCAAAACCATCTGGCATCGCCTGCTACGAAGAAGAGCAAGTTCTCTGAGGAAGACGAAGGCACAGAATCTGACATATCTGAAGGTGTTCTTGAGAAGATAAGATCCCTTCCTCAAGCTGTCATTGGTGTTCAAAATAAAAAAGGTCCTCCACCATTGGTAAAGCCAAAAATACCAGCTGTATCTACTGAAAGGACAAATGTTGTGGTTAAAAAAGTTGTTGGTCATGATGTATCACACAGACAGAAAATACCTCCACCCCTTATTCCTTCACATAAAGTAAAGGGGGAGGTACCTGCAGTAAATCCATCACAAGCCAGGTCAAACCAAAGGCAAAATGAGCTTACAGTTAACCACTGTGGAAGGAATTCAAGTCTTGTACAGCTGAAATCTTCAGAACAACAGGCTAATGATGTACAGAAAACTGCCTGTCATCCTTCCATTGTCACATCCAAATCTGCTTTGGCTGAGAGGATTCAAGCAAAAGTGAATGCAGTGTCTGTGATAAGCTCTGCAACTGATGCTGTTGTTACATCTACCAAACACTCTTCTGAACAAAACAGTGCAGGCTTAGACAACTATAGATCCCAGCCTGTTACAGCTGTCCCAAACAGTCAATCAGTCATTCCGGCCAAATTGCTTTGCAACACTCAGGCAACCACACAACCAGCAATATCTGTACAAGCTGGGATTTGTAATAAGTTAGTCACATCGACAAGACCAGTGGTGCGTGTACAGCCATTGGCACCAAAACCATCAGAGGCTGGTTTGCAGCCAGTGAAATCAGATACTCTTTTGACAACATCTTTACAATCCATCACAACGCAATCACCAGCATGTTCTGTTACAAGCAGTCAACACATGTTGTCTGATGGAATCATCTCTTCGTCATCAACAGATGCTAAACATGTGGAGACAAGTGGCTCAGAAACAAATGCTGAGACATTCGTTGAGGAAACGAGTGAAACAAGACAACCAAGACCTCGGAGTGATGCAGAAAAAACAGCTGAGAATGAGGTTACAAGAGTGGAACCCATTGTTTGGAAAAAAAAGAAAAGATTAAGAATGCCAGGGAACATCAAGGATGAGGTACAAAAAAGTAGTTTTCATATCAGTCCCAGAGGTGACTGATGTGGAACTTAAATCCCCTTATATTACAATAATAATAATAGTTTATGAACTTATTGTGCGCAGCTTAACATGAGAATGATCAGCTGCGCATTACAACTACATTAATTTAAAAGAAACAAATAAAAGATAATACATTAAAAAAAAATAAAAAGAATATGTATGCATTTAAGTAAGAACTGAATATAAAATTGCTCACCAATATAAAGTTTTGAAAAGATAAGTCTTAATATGCACCTTAAAACTGTTCACATTAGTAATCGCACGAAGTTCTTTTGGAAGAGAGTTCCAGAGCCTTGGCGCTGCCACCATAAAAGCTCTATCACATATTACACATTAATTAAAGCTTCAGAGCAGTGGTACAGTATTGGGTAGACAAGCAATAAAAAATATCTTTGTCAATCTCTGTTTCCTTTTTGGGGTGACCAAACATAGAGAGAATTGGGAAAAGGCAAAAAACAATTTTGAGCGGGAGGATAACTAATTTTTAAAAATAAAACGGCGCCAGTCTCCTCCACCCATTCCAGTTCTCGTTGCTGTGCTCCCAACATGGTGGCTTAGTGCAATTAAATTTTAAATGAGCATGGATATACCATACATATAACAACTGCTCCACAGGTTACACTTTAATACCATCGTCATCATTATTGTCATTTTAATTTCTAAAAAAGAACCTCCCATTTATTACTAGTAAATGTGTATTTTGCTTACATCTACCTGTAGCTGATTTGTTGAACTCTGTTTTCATTTTTTTCTAGGAGTACCAAGATGAGGATGAGAAGTATTTCATGCAAAGTTTGCGAGATTTCATGAAATCCAGAAATACACCTTTGGGCAAGATACCTGCACTAGGATTCAAGAAAGGTTTGTTGTGTCTGACCACTTGATAATCTATTTTTTATTTGATACTTTATTAATTTCTGCACAAACAAGAAAAGGAACAAGATTACATACAGTACAAGTAAAGACAGGTTGCAAGGAACTCCAAAACAAAACCACCATGCTGATAAACACACAGCATAATAAGTTCATCCTATTTTGTTCTATTCCACAGTAAACCTCTGGACAATGTACACTACTGCACAGAGATTTGGAGGATATGATGCGGTAAGGATAAGAAATTATTTCACACAAGGCTTTCACACAAGCCTTGGTTTTGGTGGTGATTTTTAGTACTTTGGAAATCAGAACTATTGTACTTGCCAGTGCACCTCCTTTACTCTTGCCATTCTGAGCTCCACAGCTTGAACTAATGATCTTCGCATTGGGTCTCAATTCAATGAAACTTTTGTCAGTGTAATTTACCAGACAGCAGGGCTTGAAATTGCGACCGATACAGGCGCATTTGGGACTAAACTTTTCACGATTGCAACTAAAATTTCTCGATCAGTCGCAAATTAGCGACCAGTTTGTGGCTAGTCGGTCAGCCACATATTAGCGATAAGCAACTATTTAACTTTGAAGTTAATAAATGAATATCATATTTAAGAGTCTCGTGTCTTATTTGTAACTGAAAATTTGAATATTATTTTATCTACCCAGGCTTTTATCTAAAACAAACATGGTGGCAGGTTTTCGTAGAACGTGGCTACTGACAACGGGAAACGCTGCATCGTGAATATTGCAAAATTATTCGGTCTTTCACGGGAAGATAAACTTTCCCCTATATTATCATACAATATTATAGAAATTAGTTTTGTAGTGCGTAAATATCAGAGGAACAAGACTAAAAGAATGGTTGAAATTTGTCGTGTTCGCAGATCGTGGAGAAAAAGTAATGTATTTTAACTTGTCCGTTTAGAGTAGTTTGCTTTTGTTTGTACATGTTTTAGCTGACGAATGAGCACGTCTGGAGCAATTATGCTTTGTTCGTCCTGTATCAGTGGACAGTTACATATCTTTGTTCGGAAACAAAACGATTCTATTTCACCCTCCTTGCTTCGATAGCCCTTATATTGAAGCTGTTGGAGTAATTAAATCACAGCTTAAATTTAAAATGACAATTCTATTAATAATATTAACTGGTAACTCATTAGACTCGCATATTTTATTAACCTTGTTTCAAGTAGTTGTATTTAATTTTTTTTCCAACTAAAATTTTCTATTTTAGGAATTAATTTTTGAAACTAGTCGCAAATTTGCGACTTTTGTTTTTTAATTTCAAGCCCTGGACAGTGTAGCTATTTTTGTCAAACTCTTCAACAATAGTTACATGTACACTTACAAACGTTTTATTGAATAGACCCCTGGTCTTTATTCATTTATTTTCTGCTTATGAATGGGAAATGTGATGAGAAACCTTCTCTGAACTAGAATTGGATAGTGCTGTATTTCACCTGTTACTCCTCAATTTCACCTGCAGGTTACTAGCAAACGAATGTGGAGACGTGTTTATGACTCGCTTGGTGGGAGTACAACGATCACTAGTGCAGCTACATATACCAGAAGGCATTATGAAAGGTGAGCAGTAAATATATTAAAGATGGCATTAACTTCACAGCTTGAGTTTGCTATTGATTGTAATCAATTTGAGGTTACTGGATATTGGCTGAAGTATCTAATAGACCTACACTATGAGCCAGTATTTTATTTTAGCTACCTTGAATAGTTTAACAAGCTTTGTAAAGTTGAACAAGTAGGCTTCCAAGTATCCAAAACCTACAGTCTTCCCAGATGATGTGATAATTATTTATTATGTGGTGCCTGTGGATCCTTACCTTTACATACAATTGTAAGAAAAGATAATGTTGTGCTTCGTTTGATTCAGGCTTTTTAATCACCAGATTTTTATTTGTTGCTTCCTAGGTTACTTCTGCCTTATGAAAAGTACATTAGGAGCCAGCTTAAGGATAAGGTGGACAAAAAGGTGTCTACATCCCCACACTTAAACAATAAATTGGTACAGAGGGAGCCATCCAATTTGTCTGCAAAACAAGTGAAGTCACCTCCGGTTACAGTAACAAATAGTACACCTGATATGAATAGGGAGACACCTCATTCTGTTACAGTCACAAATAATAAACCTGAAACAAGTAGACACCATCAGGGAGCACACTGTTCAACTGTAATGAAGGTTGATCAACCAGACTTGAAGACCAATACTGCCACAGTGCCATTCAGGAATTCCATTCATACTACAATGAATGTGGGTAACAATTTGCGGCTGGTTGATCAGAAATCTCGGGATGCATCCACTACAAGTGGTCCAGGACAGGGGTCTGTCACTGCTCCAGAGGATGTAAAGATATCCTCAAAGCCAGATCTATCTCACACCACACCGACGCCAAGCAGCCAGCAATCAGAAGAGACAAGGAGTCAAAATGGAAAGGACAAATTCTGGGCAGCAGATACAAGAACAAAAGTAGCTACCAATCAACAGAATGTAGATTACCATTATGGTCCTTTCTTGAAAAAAGATGATCAATCTAGTGCAAGGACAAGTGTAGTATACACTAAGAGTCTGACAGCAGGAACTTTCCATGGTACATGTAATTCTCCCAAAGAAGCGCAATCTGGGCACAGAGGTTCTAGAAGACAAAACATTGAGAAAGTGCAATTATCACCAGCGACCCTTGTGGATGAAGTTGGTAAAGCAAGAGAAGTAATTGATCTCACCTTAGATGACAGTTTGCCACAGATAGACCACTCCCCAAGTCTTGGTTTCGGTTCTCAGGAGAGTTTACGTAAGAAATCTGAAGAGTCGGAACTGATTAAACAGAGGGTTTCCAGCCAGTGGAGAGATACTGGCCAATTACAGGGTTATGCTGAACGTCATCCTAGTGCTTCAAGGCACTGCTCTGTTGGAGTGTCTATAAAAAGTGTGGACGTACCATCTGCCCAAGGGATGGAGTCCTACAGCCCTCCTCACTCTCCTAAGATGCCATTGCAGATGCAAGAGTTCTCACGAGCTCAGACTATCTACAAGGGCAATAATGAAAAGTACTCCAGCAACAAATATGAAGAAAGCTATCATGCGCAAGACAGAATGGTGCATCCACTTGTAGAAACCATGTACAGAAGCACTGCACACTCCTCTTTAGAAAGTGGGAATGAACATTTTGCAGAGTGGCATCACAGGCGGTCTAGTTTGCAGCCACAACAGTCTGGGCATAGGTCCGAGCACCTGAGAAAACCACATGATCATGAAGTTGCCCATTTGAGGTACACATACCTAAACGAAGGTTTCTGTGACCAGGACTGTGCTTGTTCTGCACCAAAGAAGAGAAAAGACAGCACCTTGCCACACCAGCCACATGTAAAGAAGGAACACTATGAAGACGATATTCCATTTTCTGGAATGCATGTCTATCCGACAAGTTGGACTCCTCCTGTTGTTGCTGACCATCCTGACCTTTTCATCTCTTCCCATCCCAGTCACATGCAAGGATCACCAGATGCTTTGGCTAGTCATATGTGTACTGCGTCGCGAATCTTCCTTCCTCAGGCACAGATCTTCAGCTCTCCGTACCACATGGGAATGGCACCAATGGGTGCACCACCATTGTTGACAGGAACAGACGATCAGCTACACATTCACCCACACTGCTTGATCTCATCACCTTATCCTTGCACATCTAACTCAAGAGCATCAGATTCAGGAGGCTACCCCCTTTACTCCTTTACATAATTAGCAAATATTCTCTGAATTCAAGGTGAATAGTAGCTGGATATTTGCTAAGCCACTGTCCAGGGAAGTAAATATGTCTGAAGACACTATTCACCTTGATTTCAGAGAATTATTGTTTTAGTATAATTATTATACCAATGAAGCAACCCTAGTGACATCTCTCGGAAACAGCTGTAAAGCAAGAATTGGTGCCCAACATTTTTTTGTGAGACCAAACTCACTTGCACAAGGCTTTCCCAGTTTCCTTACCCCGTTCACTTTGTAGGAGGTGAATACTGTTGAATATCCCAAGGTTGTGAGCCTTTCAGTTTTTTTAAAATGCGAAGGTTGCTAAGTTGGTATATGCTAATATTCTATATACATTAGCGATCATAGATTCATTCTTTAAAGTTGGATATAATCTTTGGCTAGACATGCACCCACACTTTTTGATCTCATCGCCTTATCCAGAGACAGAAATCTTCCCCTTACTAGTTTGATCGCAGGAACATTGCCTGAAGTTGAATATAATTATTTTAATGCAGGCCTAGAGAATGTAGTTTTGCTGTCATTAATAAGGGCTTGGATTTTCAACAGGTGGTGAATGTAATAGGTTAAATCTCGAATTGTGAACAATCATCAGCTCTAAAAACATGTTTCTTTTTTTTTCAAGTTTGGCTCTCTTTAAGTCAGCTGGCCTGGCTATAGTCAATCAGGCATCAAAATTACTTCATATTCTTCCTCATATGTACTGTAGGTTATGTATTCATGCTAGATATTATTTTAACTACCACCAGCAGACTCTTTTACATGTTTGTACTATCTGTTTTTCTAGATTTACATTTTTGATTGATAGCTAATATATGATGCTCAAGTGGCAAATATTCTGTCACTCAGTGAGATGTCAATGTGAAATTGCCTAGGTCATGCCATTGAAAAGCAGATTAGTGCTTTAGTACAACATACAAAACAGTTTTTGCCTTATAATAATTCTCATTGTGCAGAGTTTTGGCCTAGGATAGTCACATGTTAAATACATAAGTGTTTTCTAGTATTTTTGTTTTGTAACTTTTATTTGTTACTGCTTGAAATCCAAAAGCTATTACAATTAATTAATATTGGATACAAAGTATTTATTTTTCCCCATGCAGAACCCACGTTTCCTTTTGTTAGAGGAATGCACTGTAGATTCTTGTCGTTATAAAGTATCAAAAACTTACTCTTACCACTAATATTCAAATTAAATTTTGCTGTGTACAGTTCAGTGGTATAGAGATAAACACCCTCGGTTAACTATTCCTGTTTTAGTGAGAGAATAGGTCTTTCTACAAGACTTTTATATCTTGTTGATAATATATTGGTGTGAACTTGTTAGTACATATTATTATTGTATCATTGATTCTGGTTGCATGTGTATTTTATAAACTTTTTGTTACCTTTCTCTGTTGTTGTGATCGCATAAATAGTGTCCAAAATGGTCAACTGGTACTCAACAGTGTACATGTAAATAACAGTGTCAAATATGGCTGCTGCTTGGTCAGATGTGAAGTAATTTTCATTAAAACCAAGGAGAAGCCATGCCACTACAAAGTAGAGGTGTAAATCAGGGTCTGGAAGGGTATTCCGGGGTCCGGGATTTGATCAAAATACGGTGTGGGATTCGGGAAAACACAAAATTTATTGGCGGGATTCGGGAATTGACTGCTCCCTGGGAAGCGGGGTTCCCCAAAAATTTTTCACGGGATACGTGATTTTTTTGCGTGTCTATCGGGAAATCTTCACGACCCAAATTAAACGTGCCAGCAGAGAAAGCGAATTAGCCAAGTGAACACTAATCATTCAAACCAAAATGTGTGGGATGCGGAATTCTCGTGAAAAAGATGCGGGATCAAGACCCCCTTTCAGACCCTGGTAAATCGTGTTAACTTTGCCAGTAATAGCATTGTATATTTTGATATCAAATTTAATCTACTTTTGCATAGTTATCGCTTCCCAAAAAACGTAATATAATTTGTAACACTTCAAGAATAATTATTGATAGTACCTTGATGTAGATGTAACAGTTTTTGAACTATTTTTCTATATGAAATGGTTATTTTTGTAAATTTTTAAGCATTCAAGGACCGCTCTTTTGTTCTTTGACACTGTTGAGGTGTCATGTAATATATTTATTGCCAGAGTGAAACTACAGCGTCAAAGTTTTTGATTGTGAATAATAAATCATTCATGTTTTTGTTTATTCGTGACTCTGGTACATATCATTCAGTAGGTTTCAATGAGCTGATTGTAGAAGAAATAAATCATATATTTTTGTTGCGCCGTAAGAAAGGAAATAGACGAGAATTAACGCAATATTATCAGAAACCCACAAGACTTGAAACGAGTAACGCGCGTTCCATATAATTCATGGTAGACCACCATATAGTCACCAAATATAGTGTTAAAAGGGGTATACAAGGGTTTACAAAGGTATATCCTTGTAAACCCTTGTATACCCCTGTAAACTGACTACATGGTGGCCTACCATGAATATTATATGCCCTGTGAGGCCAAAGCTTGTCGAGTCAATCCTTACCAAGTGCCATATTTGGAAACTGCTTGCCCCAGTCTTGAAGCTTGTTGACATTGTCCCGCTTCCATGGCGCAGCGTAAACAACGTGCATTCGGAACAACATATCCCCCATGTTTTAAGCAGAAGAGTGTATTTCCCCTTACGTACGTCACACTGCTGAAGCCAGTTTTATTGGTTAATTAGGTTTCTCTTGCTTTCCAAATATGGTACTACCTTGGTGGCTAAATGTGGACAAGCTGTCAGAGGCACTAATACGTTTTCAGTCTTATGGAGTTCTGATTTTAGCAAATGCGATTTAGGTCTGTCAAACGTGATTGGTCAGCTTAGCCATGATCGTATTGGCTGAAAGCAGGAGCCCATGACTCCTGCTGAAAGTCAAATTATGTCGGATTGTTTGAAGTCCGTTTGTCGGTTTTGTTTCCGTCATGGATAAGTCGTTTGTAAGGCGCCGGTAGTTGTTGACATCTGTTAAGAGGTGTTTGTTCTAGGTTGGTGTACCAGCTTTCTAGAGTCAGTCGTTGAAAATAGTTTGTACTGTAGTTTAAGTAATGAGCAGAGTCCCAGTCAATGTTGTGGTTTGTCAGTTGATAATTTGACTAACTATAGACGGACCTAAAACCGACCTATTCTAGGTTGGTGTACCAGCTTTCCAGAGTCAGTCGTTGAAAATAGTTTACTGTAGGTTAAGTAATGAGCACAGTCCCAGTCAATGTTGTGGTTTGTCAGTTGATAATTTGACTAGCTATAGACGGACCTAAAACCGACCAATGACTGGTAACAAACTTTACACGAGTCGTCCAGCCAATACCATCATGGCTTAACTGACCAATCACGTTTAACAGACCAGATTTATAACGTCAGCGTCTGACAATCACTATTCACTTGACTCTGAACATGACTTCCGCTCAGGTTGTCGAAACGTCAGTCACCAACAACAGTTCTTTTCAGAACTACCCTCACCCGGACGATCAAACTAGACGAACTACTGATACTCCTGGGTTCAAACCTTTTACTAAATTCTTATTATGCAAGTGGGTAAGACTTGGATATTACGCCCGGAACTGTGATTGGCTACTATTACTGTTTCTCTGAGTTACGTTTATCTAGATGACTTGGGAGGAATGGAGGACAAGAACAACACAGGCAAAGCAGATACTGATTTGTTTCAATTTACAACATATTTATTACTGTAAATGGAATGAGAGTGCTTTTTACAAGAACATTCAAGGTTCCGTAATCAAACTGTTCTTTGCATTTGAAACCGTTTACCGCCAATTTTAAATACAGTCTTCTTTCAAGGTCCTTACATATTTATCTGCTACTAGTTCGCAAACTTTAATTTTACAATTAATACATTTTTTGGTCTTTGTAGCATCAAAGCATTTTGTGTAAAAGCTTTAAGTATATTCTGTTGTTGCCTTTGTCTAACTTAACACTAAACGCTGTCAAAGTCCAAATGTAGTAACTGTTTCTACTTCAGCTGCTGAAAAACTTAGTTAGAATTCTTGAAGACGCTAATTTCGATAACCGTCCCTCTGATCATATGCATGTAGCTTCAATGTGCTGAAAATGTGCTTGTTGTGGTAGTTCATTCTTTCTACCTTATATGAAAACATCTGTATTGCCTTTACTCTTCATCATAAGACAATACTCTCTAAAGAGGCCAACAATTTACAGTGAAGCCAAAACAGGCCTTCTCAGCCCTCCCCCCCCCCCCCAGAATTTGTTTAGTCTTCTTTTCGAAGGAGACTAGGGTGTTTTAGAACGTAACTCAACATGTTTCGTTGCAAGAAGCCAGCATTTCTCATCTGCTGAGTATCCTGACTGAACATATGCCATCATTATGGTTACTGCAGGTGAGAAAGTAAAGAAGGTTTCTTGTCTTCTTCAACGGGAAATTCCATGGCTTGAGCATGTCCATGCTATCTACTGCAGAGATGGCGACATTGTTCGTATAACCATTATTACAGAAAGATTGGATGTAGTTGTCTCACAGAAAGTTTCTTTCGGCAAGTTGGACACTTGTTCTGCATTTGTACAGCATTCCTGATACACTGGTCGCAAAATACATGACCACAAGTTGTTGATGTTAGCTGTCTCTTCCTTCTCTTCAACTGCGAAAAGAAAGAATCAGGGAATATCATTACCCCTAAAAAAAATACCGTAAATCTTCTTACAGTCTGCCCGTTCCCCCCATAATAAACCGCGAACCGCCTGTCTTTTTGCCTCAGATTCTCCTCGCCGCTCGTACCGTGATAGTTTGTGCATTGCACTACACGCATCAAGAATCAGGAAAAAAAAAGAAACTGGTCGCAGTCTACCACTCCCCTCCCCTCCCCTACCGCTCCCAATGAGCCGCCTCGTTTAAGTCACACTACTGAAGAAAACAAAAACAAAAAATTCCTTGGGAAATTATTTATTATGTACTATTATTTGCTAAAGTGCACACAGTTCAATTTGTACCTGGTAATCAAATGGTTTCAAGTGCAATTTGGAATAAAGGAGCATACTGTAGACAATGTAAGTAAATTTTTCAAAGACTGAAGAAATTGCATGACCCTGTGGGTCAAGTGCAATTTGTTGTCTTTGTAAGATTTATAAGTGCTTATTTATACAAAACTGCACTCGAAATCATTTGATAACTTGTTAATAATATACATGCAAAAATTTAATTTCATATTTCTGCACTCAATCTCAACTCTCTGCACTCAATTTCAACTTTCAGAACTGTCTGAGATTAATTGACATGTTCACAGCCAATCAGCACATTGAAATTTTTGCATGTGTATTATATTAGTGAATAATATAATATCATTATATTGCACCATGAAATCATAAGTTACAAGACTGTGGGTGACCTGCCAGCCAGCTCTTTCTGGAGGTTTATTGGGTAAGTTTCAGGCCTTTTGTAATGTAAAATCGATGTTGATGAAACTCTTGAAACAATGAAATTAAAAGTCCTCAAATAAATCTACAGGACAACCAGAAAGCACAATAATGCTGCATTTAAATATAGTTAAATCAGTGACCCCCCTCTATTAAGACATGCCCCTTTAATACGCCACCTCCAAAAGTCTCTAACCCTTTCACTCCTAAAATCTTAAGAGGAATTCTCCTGAGTGACTTCCATGCACATTCTTATATCCCAGTTTGGAGAATTTTGTGTCAGATCAATTCAGTGTCCTTTTGTTGATGATCTTTTAAATTCTCATTATTTTGTGTCTGACTGTGTATTGATAGTTTTTTGGGTGTGAAAGGGTTATTTCTTTATTTTTGTTTATTTTTTCTTAATGGTTTATTATCAACTTGTTGCAGTCAAGGACTGAACTGAAGCTGGTTCCTTGGGGTGAGATCAGATGTCGGCCTGTAAAGACGTCTCTCGCAGCCGCTATCAGTCCATACATGATCTCCTGCAACCACCCACCCATGTGTGAATGTGAAAGAGTTACATTCACAAGGGTCAAACCACATCACAAGGATCTATATCCATTACTCTCTCAGAATACTAGTCTGTGGGTTCTTTAACATTCCATGAGATTATTATGAACAAGGGTTGAAAGATGGGACCTGCAGTTTATTGTCCTTTTCCGAGAAGACTATAAATTCTAACCATTTACAGATTAGGTAGCAATTTCTCCTCAGAAATTAAGACCCTGAGGGATGAACCAATGACCTCCAGCACAACAGTCCCATGATCTACAACCTTAGCTAACTGGTCAAATAAATTAATCAGGCACCTGGGAGGCTTCATGAAGGATTTACGGAATATGTAGTTTTCTCCATTCAACATAGAGATTCAATGTTAAATCGCTGAAAAATAAGCCTTTATGGCAGACTACAATATAACATAAAGGGCACTTAAACAGCCCCAAAATGTTGATGTATAAGTAATGGATATTTGCTTACCACAGTCTCATCTTCTAAACAAATTGGACATGTTATCTTCTTGTGGGATGGCGAGTTCCCTTCATTTGTATGGTTCTCGTCTTGGTTCTTAGAAGTACCGCTGTTTTCTACTTCTTGAATGTCATCATCTAGAGTAAATGGCACTCCATCCAGCCCATTGGAAAGGGAAGAAAAACGGCAGGAAGGCCGTTGGCTAAAAGGTTCTCCGCGGTAAATTCTGTTGACACACTAAAATGAAGCAAATCAAAGCACACTTAACTGGTTGCCCTATCTTTCCACCCTGTTGTACCACTGAGCTACAGTGGACTCAAGGGAATAAGACCATTGCACTACTATAAAGTTCATGGGATAAACATCCTGCATACTGGTAGGATTTAAATGTCAAAGTGGAATTGAATGTAAGACTTACCACAATGACAGGACTTGAATCTACAGATGCATCAAAGGAATTCTCTCTGGTTAAATCCACGACATTCTTGTCATGGAAACTACTGTCAGCTGTTAGATCAACTACGACTGAGCCACCTGAAAAAGAAAAGATAAGATAAGAAAATTGCATGTTAGTTAAGATATATATCAACTTGCAATGTGGCTGAGTGGTTAGGGTACTGGACTTGTAACCTGGTCAAAGGCCTGGTTTCAATTCCCATCCTGACCACTACCTGCAACTCTTCAAGTTAACTTTTTTCCTTAGTGGCCATTTGGCCACTGACTGTTCAGGTTTGGTCGCCAACGAAAAATTTTAGTCGCCAAAATATATGCATAAATTAAGAAATAATAATCTTATTATTATCTACTAACTGTATTATTAATAACATTTTCCTTCAACCACCAAGTAAATTGAAGTCCCGTTTAGTGAAAGAACTACGTAATGTTGATTCAAATAATATGCTTTTATTGGAATGATTGATGATCAAATGAAATAGTTTCTGATCACAATGAAAAAGTACTATATTACTGCAAAAAGTGATTTAAAATGAATGAAACGTATGTTTACCGCCATTTTTCCTGTGAAAATATTTGATGAAAATTAAGAAAAAATTCACAAATATGTGTATATCATTTATAATTCACACAACAGAAGAGCAGTGCAAACAACACAGATTATACCAAGTTAAAATAAGATAGCCTCATTCACAGCTGAATGGCAGAAAGTTTTCCAATGTTTTATTCAGTCTCTATTTCTGTTGGTTAAAATCCCACAACAACTAGCTTTTTTTCTTCGCTCCGGATAATAGTCCGCTCAAGCTCCTGACGCATAGGTCACATTAATTTTAGTCGCTGAGCTGTATATGCATGATGTAAATTTAATGCTGGTTACCTTGCCTGATAGTTGGAAGTCTCTCCAAATCTATAACTTCTGGTCTAGCAACTTGTACATCACCAACAATCGTTACATCTTCTTGTGAATGTTCTGAGCTGGGTGACTGTATAGTGACAGTCAAAGCTTCCCTGTCTCTGTTACTTGTAGGGTCATGTTCTTCACTCACTATGTCATTTTCAACTTTACTTCTTTTACTCTCTGGCAAACAAAAATCTTCCTGCAAAAACAAGGTTATGGTGGTTTTGCCAAGGCCAGGCACTGAACAAATTGACAGGCTGTGAAGATGATTTTGCCAGGCTGCTTTCTTCATCTCAACCACAAGAAGAAGTCATAGCTATTCGTCAAGTGTAATATTGAGCAACACATGCTCAGGTGGCGAATCTAGATACCCTCCTGTTTCAAACTTTAAGGAAACCCCTACAGTTATACACATTGTTTTCCTATTAATATTATCATAACATTACTATATATAATTAAGAACTAAAACAGAATTTAATGAATAAGTCTTAAAATGAGATCAAAGTGCTGAAAAGTGATTTAGGATGAATTGTTGTTTGTTATGGGGTATGCATCAATAATTTGAATTATTTAGTTGGCTTTGTACATGATCACTTAATGTTAAATTTCAAATGCTTATCCTCACCAAAAGATAACCAGAAGTAAGTAATCAAAACACCATGATCCAGCTCTGATTACACTGAGTTCAATCATTAAGTAATGACAGACTGTAATAACCAAACAAAATCCAATAAAAAAAAATTGGCCATTACTTTTGACAATCAAATAATACTCCCAAAACATTGATTATTTTATTTGGCATCATCACCTGTGCAGCTAAAAATTCATCAACAGTATGTGCTGTTGAAGAATTATCTTGATCTTCATTTACTAAAGAGGAAGTAGATGGTTGCTCTGGAGCAAAGATGGTTTTTGCCCTCTTTCTAGAAGAATACCTCTGTCCCTAAAAGCAAAAATCAACTTATTTACCCTTGGCAGTATTAACAGCAATATTGTACCTGTTGGTTAAAATGAATTGCTGGTCAACAGTTCCAAAACTAGCTTGATTTGTTTTTTCCTTTATTTCAGACTATTGGAGGATTATGGAAATTAATCTAATACAGAGGACAAAAAAAAACAAACTAAGGAAATCAGACGCTCAAAAGCATGGTCATTTAAGAGAGAGTTGACTGTAATACGTTTTATCATTATCATAGAGTAGTACCTCTGTTGTTACCACACCATCTGCAATACATGCCGAAGAGAAGCTGCCTTGTTCTCCATTAATTCCTGCAGATGCGGTAAAAAGTTCCTCTGGGGCGGGGCTGGCATTTGACCTCCTTCTACGTTTTCGTACCTATTAAAAGCAACAACGTTATACTCTATTCAAAAAACAATCACCTCTTACTTAACTGAAGCTGCATACAATTACATAGCATATTATTCGCTAACACTTAAACATTAAATTTCCAAGCCAACTCGAGATAGTTGAATTTTATACGCTAGCTGGCGTAACAACAATATTAGACCACAGAAAAAATTCACTCCTCTAGTTTCAGCCGCACAAGAGCAAATATTCTTCGAACTTTAGATAACTCTAGATAATATATAACTGAGGAAACGAGTAAATCTACCAAGATGGTTATAGAGTAGGAATTCTTTTCAAAAGTATAGTGACAGAATAGCGCAAATCAAGTACAAATATTTTAGTTTGTCACTTAACTGAATTTACAAAGGAAAGCATAGAACATAAAGAAATGAATACAATAACCTGGCTTGAACCCAAGGGTAAGACTTGAGCTAAAACTATCCAATGCCTATACTTACCCGATTCATGGCTTGCCTCTACGTTGCACTAATCGAAATTTTCCATTACCAGTACAGTTTAAAAACTTCTCTCTCCACTTCGCTCGACTTCTAAAGGGAAAAATGACATTTTCGCCGTTCTGCACTCGTTCAATTCACGTCCTGTTTATATCGACCATAAAAAAATCGCAATAACGAATACCTCGTCATGTTTAGTCAGCGCGTTTTTCCTTTGTGTATGCGCAGTAACATGGGAAGCGTTTCTTTCACTTCCGGTGAAGGATTCGGCTTTCGCCTAAAACGGTGGGCGTTTGAGAAGAAAATTGCCCCTGAAGCTATGACATATAGACTATAGAATGAGATTTTATGTTATATATGATATGAGGATGAGACTCAGAGAAAATTCGAGAGGATCCAAAGACTATAGAATGAGATTTTATGTTATGTTATGAGGATAAGACTCAAAGAAAATTCGAGAGGTCTCCTGTAAAATATTCGGTAAAACTGTGCCGCTGGGAATAAGAAACTTGACTACTTTATTGTTACCATTGCCTCCCGTTGTTAGCTATTTTCGCGGAAACTTAATTTCACGAAAATGGAGCGGGCATTATGAGAGAACCAGATTTCGCGGAAATTGTCAAAATACTGATCTGCACTTAGTCTCGCAATTAGCATGACTAATTTTAATTTCCATAGCGATATAGCCTTCATTACACTTAACAATACCATATGACAAAACAAAAAACTAAAAAATGTTTGCCATGTTGCTTTGCAACCATGCAGGATGGACTTCTGTTCGCAACAGAGTGGAGCATGACACCGTTGATTGTGCGCTTAGAACTGAAGGGAAATGTTAATTTCTCGTTAAGATTGATTAAAGAATCCGCAGCGGAAATTTCGAGTGGTTAATTCTAACGAATACCTTTTTTCTTATTTTCGCCGGGCTTTAATTTATCGATCATGATTTTTTGAAATTCGCGAAAATTGCAAAAGTGACGTCTTCCGTAAATTAGTAACAATAAGTAACCGTTATCTGACGAAAAATTGAGGGCCGCGTGTATATTATCTGTAGATATTTAGTCTCACCCTCATTAAAAAACGTTTATATAAATTCAACGTTACCAACGTCAGATTCTTGATCGTACGTACTTTATCAACTCAGCTGGCTTTGATAGCCTCGGTTTTAATGTTGCAATTTTCCAGAATGACGCAATGCAAGTTCGTGTGGGTAATCAAATGGTTTCGAGTGCAATTTGGAATAAATAAGCATAATTAAGTAAATTTTTCAAAGGCTGAAAAAATTGCACGACTGCCTGTTGGACCAGCGCGATTTGTTTTTTATGAAGAATTGAAAAAGGCACAAGTGCAAATTAATTCCAAATGTTTACCATTACAAACACCAAAGTTTCTACTCTAATAAAATTCACTTTTTTTCCCTTTGGTGCACTGGAGTTCGAGAAATTCCTATGGATATTTTTTTCACAGTCAATACTGTGCTATGGAATATCCCTCATTCGGCTGTGCGATAAACGTTCGACTTACAAAACTCGGTTAATATTTTAACAGGCGAAAAAAGGTTATCATATTTGCTTGTTTGTTCATTTATTTGTTGGAGTTTTCTTACAACCTTATACGCTCCCAAGATCTGAGCAGCAATTCTCTTGAACGAGGGGCATACGTTTCTTTAGTTACAAGTTGAGAGAATTTGGTGTTAAATCAACTCATTAACCTCAGCGTGCCCAGCTCTCATCATCCATTTTCTTTGTACTGTATTGATATTGAGGGGGCATTGGGTGTATTAGAAACCGCAAAACCGAAGAAAAAATCATCCAAACCTGCAAAACCGCAAAAAAATTGGCCAAAACCGAAAACCGCATACAAACCCGTCAAAACCGAAGTCTTTTGCCACAAAAACCGAAAAACCGATCTGAAAAATGGCGAAAACCGAAAATCCCAACGGTCGTTATTGGAATAAGAAGTTGTATATTGATCACAACTTGGAGTCAAGATCTAACTCCCAAGAGTAAAAATTCCCCTTATTAAGTTCTATTCTCGTTGGACACTTCTGTGCGTCCAATTCAAAACGAAACTAAGAGTGTAGTAAATTGTAGGTTTGCCATTACTTTGGGATTTCTAAACAAAGATGGCCGGCTTCAACTCTTGCGTTGCAGCTGTTTGCTAGAGATGTCACTGAATTTGCTTCATTCGGTATACATTCAAACAATGATTCTCCGGCTTTAATCGCGATGAATAGAGGTTTTATCTCGCCGCACGCAGCTCGGTGACTATTGCAGCATTATTCTCTTTGTTTTCAAAAAATAATTGTTAATTATTATCTGTTGTTGCATCCATCATACAATTTGTTCGCTGTTTGATGAACTCTGCAAATTTTCTATAGGCAGGACTAGAAAAACTGCCCTGTTATAACTTATAATTTTTTGCAAAACTTTAAATCCGTAAACTAGGAAGATAAGAGACGTAGCAACCAAAAGGAGAGTCACAAAAAGCAAAACTATGAGAAGAGCAGGGTAGATCCTCGATTCTAACTCCTTGCTATCATTTGTGTCGTACTCCAGACCACTGAAATGTTCCCAGTTCATTTTGATGACGAAGTAGAGAAAAGGAATCTCCAAAAAAATCAGCAGTAGATTGATGATTCCAAGAAAGAGGAAACCTTTTTCATCAGTACCCAGAGAGTCTAAAATTTCTCTAACATTCCACTATAAGACAAAAAAGAAATGAATGTCAATCAACTGCTATAAATGAAACGAACAAACACGACAGACAAATTGAAGATAAAGCAGGGTTTGAGGCAAGAAAGCAGCTAAGTCGAACGCCAATTAATTGTGCTTCAGTTTTTTCTCATACAAACAAACATTTTCTTTTTAACCATCGTACCGTACTGTGCATTTGAATTTCATGCAATGTGGCCTAAGAAAGCTCATTACAAAGAAAAAAATATATATATATGTATATACTCCAAGTTAGGCGGATACTTAAGTATGCTAGCTAGCTGTATTTTCAATTTATTATTGGAATTTTCGGTATATATACGTGGCCATTGTCCATCTTCATTACAGTTAGAAATCGGCGAACATTACATTTCCCGTTTAAATTTCTATACAAACGATTACCTCTCAATTTGAAATCAAGAGCATGCAAGCCATGGACGAAGCCGCGTTGGTTTAACTACGTTCGTTTCCACTGCGCAGTGCCATGATTCTTGGAAGGTCATTCTAGCATACTTAATGCCATTTTCCTAGAATTTTTAGCGGGCTTAGTTTGGGAAGTCGTCAATGTTTTTTTCCTACCTTTTGTAGAGGCATCAATTTTCTTTTTGTCGCAAACTTAAATCTGCATAACTCACAAGTTTCGTCATCTCTTCTGCTCAGCCATTTTTCTATACACAGCTTGTGCACAAAGCCGAGGGTGCCCCTGCAATTGCAAGGGCTTTCAATGAGCTCCCCTGTTTCTTCTGAATTGCCAGATGCTCGACAGATTCGACAACAAGGGGAATTGTCTCCATTGCTGCTGAAATTTTGGAGCTCTAACGAAACAATCTAAGGAGAGAGAAGTCACGAAATGCTGTAGATTCCATGCAGAGTCTACATTCATTTAACCCTGGTCAATCCTGAATTGAAGTCTAAACTCGATTCATACAATTTCGTTCAACGGCTTTATAAGCAATAGCTTTTTATAGTTGCTTCAATTTTATTGGTACCACTCTCCATAAAGAGAAACGAATGTTTAAAACCACACCGCACAGTTAAATGAGGAATCTATGATACTGCACGGCGAAGTTTTGTTTGTGTTCAAAAAGTACTGAACTCAACCTTTAACAGAAACCAGTTTCCGCTGTTCAACTGATTTAGTTCCCATGCGAAAGTTACAAACCACTTTAAAATTGACAGAGAATGGAGAGGACCGAAGAAATGTCGTTGAACGCTGCTTGGTACATTGTTTTGTCTACACAATGAGGTTTATACTTAAGCTTTGCTTGGTTACGGGGTATAAAAGAAAGGAAAGTGGGAAACAGAGAAAGAAAGGAAGAATGAAGAGAGGGAACTGAAAGGTAGAAGAAAAATTTACTCTGAATCCTGTCTCAGCTGAACAAGTTAGCATCGGCGTATGTTATCGTTGTTACGAAGGCTCAACGACTAAATCAGTTTTGAATAATACCGCATTACGTCGTCATCTTCAATAGTCTAAATGTGATGTCTAATTGTTCCTTACCGACTCCCGTCTAACACCATCCAGAATGTGATTCAGAAGTCTTGAATCGGCCACCTCCATTATGGGTTGTCTGCTTGAAATGTGCGTATTACCAAACAAAATTTACGGTTGTCAGCCCTGTAATCTTTGCTCAACTGTTGCTCCCTGGTGACGCCATAAATGGACGATATTCGTCAGCCTGATTTCGGCGCGTGCGTGTAGACGTAAATAACGCATGTATCGAGGGGATAGTTTCTAAACAACAACTAGCTAGCTTTATTTGCATGACCATAAATACATACAGTGCTGCAAAAGCTATTCAGAAGTGAAATAAACTATGAAACTAAAACTAAAACAGTAACGATTATCGTCATCATATAATAAAGAAACTGCTACTGCGTCTGTGGGGAATTGAAACACAAGAAATTGGGTTGAAATTGAAGGTTCAACCAAGGGGCAATTTTCTTGAACTCGGTCCCGCCAACATTACAGGTTCGAAGCTCCATTTTTATACAAGTAGTTTTTGTAGTTTTCACCGTGCGAATCAGCCTAACATAAAAGTCAATTTAGAATTGTACATCTGTTGCTTAACTTCGAAAACAGGCGATTCACGTAACCATAGTAAACATTGTGATCATAAAGTAGCTTTCCTAGCCCGAAAGTTACCGAGCCTTTCGAGGAACGGGTCCCAGTTACTGTTAAGTAAAACACCAAGGCACAATAATTTACGTGGCAATTAAAAAAAAAGAAAATAATTCCTGAGTACAAAAAGACTCGAAGACTAAAAATGGTAGGCGTCAATTCACGCTTTTCATCTGTTACCGAGGGAGTGACTGATGTTGCTTCATTGGAATATACTAAGACAATCATTCTGTTCAGTCTCGGTGAGTGTTCTGCCATTGTACACCTTGAGAAACACACCGTTTCCGACCTTCATCCTCAAAACGAAACGAGTGAAGCGTCAGAGAAACCACCCCACCCCCCTCGATTAAGCTTTACCTCAGGAGCCTGCGATCCGTTGTCATTGTTCTGACGTGTCCACAAGATGGCGGACAGAAAATCTAATACATCTCACAAGCCTTCTCTGCGTTCAAATTTACAAGGATTGTCGTTAACAGACTTCGGAACCAATTTTAACTTTGGTCCAACTCTTGTGCCGACTTCTGCCTCACCGTCAGCGTTGAGAAATCAGCCAGCAACCCCTGACGTCTCCTCGAGTACAAAAGGTTTGAACGCGGACTGACATATGATTGAATTGAGAAGTTACTTTTAACCCATATTATTCTTGAATGCGCAAACGTTACATTACTGATATTGTGAGGGATAATCTCTTTAGTCTGCCTTATCATGTTTTCTGGCGTTTCGTTTTGTTGTAGTGGTAACGAAGGCAGAAAACACGCGTTGAGTGAAATATTTCAATTCTCTTAGACAGTGTGAGCTTGATCAATCACAAGGCCAGCGTCCTAGGTTTTATATTTCTTTTCATGAATTCTTGTATACCTATAAATCGAAGTTATTTTCCAGTCGCTATTTGAGAGCTCATATAGCATAGTTTAATTTTGTGATCCTTTGTTTATTTAACCTCTGAAACTTGTCTAGTGTCACTTAGAACAACTCTCTGAAGATTCTTGCCATTCAAACATTTTAACAGAAGAATTCACGTTTCTCAATTAGGGAAGGGGGCTTAAAAGGGGAGTCTACAGTACAAGAAGCAACAGGAAACGTTGTAATGTTTTTCTTTGTTTGCGAAGCCTGTTATTTACTGTACCATTGTATAATGTTAAGAGTAGATGTTTGGTGCTTCGAAGGAGAATTTGAAGGAATATCTTTATGCAAATAAATGAACTATGGTCATAATATTAAGGACTTGACAATTTACTTACTTTTTTGTGTATTTTACTATGGAATGGTCTTATGCCACTATAAGGGATGTTAGCAATATCTTGGACTTCACTGTGCGATGTATATGTTGTAGTTCAATTTTTTCCTAGGTTCAAATTTTATTTTCCTTTGTTTTCTGGTATGGTAATGTATGATAATGAGTTTGAAACAAAGGAAAATAAAATTTGAACCAAAAATTGAACTACAACATATACAAACTTATGTAACTGTTATTGTTCACAGCCACTACTGCAGAACTAGAAACATATGCTCAAGGACAAGAAGACAGTTTTCTTGGTCAGCATCCACAAAAGCATGCTCAAGCACCCCAGCAAAGTGTAGCCAAGTCAGAAGGGAATCCTGTAGGGTCAGCATTCTTTACAATGACATCATCAGCTGAATCCCATGATGACTTTCTCTCTCGTGAAACATCTACTCAGAGTTTAACAGATTTCCAGGTTTCTTCCTCGCGAGCAGCTGGCTCCAACACACCTCCCAGGCCGTCAAGCAATCAGCCATCTGAACTTTCCAGCAGTCCAGAAAGGCCTGTCATTGGTGGATCCTTAGCTGCAAGT
>OX453287.1:23319784-23519784 GCA_949710005.1 Ricordea florida
AATTCTGTAACAGAAGAAAAGCCATATTTGTTACTTTTGTTGTTTTTACCATAAACTTTCTGAAACTCTCAAGAAATGGCTGGGCTGGCTTCCCTGGAAAAGGGTAAAAGACATTGGTTTGCAGTCAGAACAAGTATATAACACAAGAGTATTAATATGAGCTTTACAGACTTTAGCTCTGGCTTTCATTTGCCATTTTGTTCGTTTGAATATGAACATTTTGTTCTTATTTTGGAATAATTATGCCACAGATCTCCTTACTTTCCTACCGTAAACAATGAAAAAAATGATTCATGTCAGTGCAGCAAGTTATTGTCATCTTTGTGATGAGAACAATGGCAGAAGTAAGCCAATTAATGGCACGAAGAACGTGTCTTCTATAGCTTTCTTTCAGTTTCGTCTGGTTCGTTCGGACAAACTGTGTGCACTTCCCATGCATCCACCTCATGAAAACCTATGGTTTCAGTCGTTCAAGTTTTCTCTCTAATAGTACCTGGTGTCGTGTTCTGCTTTTATAGTTGATGATCTAAGAAAAAAAAGCCTCCAAATGTTGTTTGATCATCACGAAGAGCTGTCCAAAGGCCGTGCTATTGGACGAGTTGAGTTTCTTCCTGTTCAGTGGCACTCCAGGCTTCACAATGACTCCACCGGTGTTGACAAGTAAGTTATTAGTTGTTTGTTGAGTGAGTGAGTTATTAACTAGTAAGTAAGTTATTGACTAGATAGAAAATCTCAGTCAGAAAAAAAAACCTTCAGAGGAAATTCACTCAGCAGGAATTCATTGTTTTTTTGCAACACTCAGTTTTTGGGTGAAATGGTGAAGTAATGGGGAGCTATCAGTGGATTGTTGAAAGGCGTGTTGCACTTGCAGCTGAGCCACGTTTAGCAATCATTCATGCCTTGTATTAATCTAAGCTTTTACCTCCTAATAAAAAGCGTCTTAAATCGCATCAAAGTATGTCTGATCGTCGGATCAATATCAGTTTCTGGGCAACTGTGCACCTACCCCTCCCCTAATCCAACAAGTTATAATGAGTTAAAAAGTTAGCGTTAATGTCGGTTTAGGGGAGGGGTAGGTGCACGGTTGCCCAGAAACTGATATTGATCCTGATCGTCCACCTGGTGGCAATGTGCCCATTCATTTTAGCTTCAAGTACTTGCTACACGTTTTGACGTGATAATACTATATTTGGTCAAATCCTTGTAGAAGGCTGCAGTCCATTTCTCTTGGGAGCATACATCGATTGCGTGAATTCACCAACAGTACTCTCCTCGATATACTGTTCTACACAAGTCCTACGTACTGTCAAGTAAGTCTGACTTATTTACTTAATTACACGCAGTGAGGTTTTTCTCTCCATACAACTTAGTGGAAGTTAATTTCTTACTGAGCGTTAGCCCTGGTATTGACAAGTACTGTACCACAGCAGGCATAGAGTAAGTTCTTTTACTTTCGTGGAAAACGAGCCAACCACCCATAGACTTGATCAGAGTCAACTTGCCCCTATATTCTCCTCATTCAGAGGCGATTGACTATTTTTCCCTGGAGGGGGTGCACCTTTGACGAAACCGACGGTTGACGTAAACAAATTTAAAACGCGAAGAACGAAGGAGGCTTTTTACTCATGTTTGTACTTCAACGCCAATAAACCACATAGATTTTGTTTTACAGAATGCTAGTTATGTTTACTTGCATTCTCTTGTTATACCAGAAAGCCGCAGGTCATTTTTAGGTGGGGGGTGGGAAGGGGGACTTTGCACCCCCTGCGCCTCCCCCCTAGATCCGGACCCGTCATGATCCACCATAATATTATGTCTTCTATGATTGAGTAAAATGCACGGCATTGCACAAAACAGTGTGTATGCTCAAGTGAAACTTACGTAAGGAGGATCCCTAAGGGTTATTCCCAGTTTTGAAATTTTTGAAATATCAAAGCAACAAAGCAGAATTTTGTAAATTTGCGTGTATTCGTGTAGCTAATCAAATGGTTACGAGTGCAATCTGGAATAAGTGATCGCAAGTAAATTTTTCAAACAGGAAAAAAATTGCACGAGCCCGCAGGCCAAGTGCAATTTGTTGTTTTTGAAGCATTTACGAGTGCTTATTTATACAAAACTGCACTCGAAATCGAAATTTAATTTCAACTTTCTGCACCGTTTGGATTAATTCACATGCTCTCGGCCAATCAGCGCGTTGAAATTCTTGCATATATATTATTAAGCCCACTATGAATTTGTTTTTTATGTTGAGTTAATCCATTGTCTCTTGTTTTGTGAGCAGACCATTGTGAACACAGTGGGAGATGAAATCAAACGATTGTTAGGAATATTTAAGAAGAGGAACCCCATGTTCAATGGACAATACTCTGTTTGTGGGCATAGTCTCGGTAAGAGGGAGATTAACCCTTAAGCCCTAATATCAATATTCATTTTCTCCTAACTGTTCACATATATTGGTTATGGTACTAGTGAGGAGAATTTGTTTACATGTAAATTCAACGGTTTCTTAGTGATCGTTCTCGTTATTCTCATAACCCGAATGGTTGATGAACAGCGAGTTTTGTAATGAGAAATTGGATGCTGGTCACTACTCGGACTTAAAGGTTTAACTGAAGGAACTCACAACTAATGGTTTGTCAAACGCATCGATTAAGTACAGTGCTACTGCTACTGTTAAGATTTAAGGGATACTGACGTTTTGGTCGTTAGCACTTCGCCAGTAAATAAAACTATAACTCCTTTCTATTTACTATAAGAGCCTTACATATTATAAACATTGACGTTAACTCACAGAAATAATTACAATCTGTGTCAATAGAGCAATTACATTTGTCAAGAGAGCAATTACACTGACCGTTATAAAACCAGACCACATCTTCTGGTCTGCAAACTCTTTTGAGATCTAAATTCTGATTGGATGAAAATTTAAAAGCAGAGTCCAAGGCCTTTTCATAGTAACCTCTCGTCTCTTCGTTCTCCGCGGGGACGACGGTTGTCACCGTTTCCCTCCAAAACAACGCTGATTAAGTTCCCAATATCTGTAGCAGCCAGGGAAAAGTTAACCAGACCCTTGTTTACAGAACTTTTGATCACACTTTCAAAGATTACATGTACATTCATGTGTTTCTTCCAGGTTCAAGTATTTTGTTTGATATTCTTCTTCATCAGGTAAGTTCGTTCCTGTATTTGAGGTTTTGCTTCTTGTCTTTTAAGAGAATGGAGCGCTGCTAGCTTTTTATCCCAAAACATCTGACGACGTGCTAGAACAAGTTTTATTCGTTTGTCGGTGAGTGGTAAGTGAACAAGAGGAGAGCGGAAGCGGAAAGACGGCCATTAAACAGGGGACGGGACCGTGTCTACTCCCCTCCCCGTAGCGTTACATTTCGCGCCGCTATTTTTTCTCTCCATTTTTTTTTTTTGGCTAGTTTAACGCTGGATGGACGAAGAGAAACTGGAGGGTAGTCATAAGTGTAGTTTAAGAAGTTGTGTAACTCTATACATCTTGACGCATTTCAGAAAGATCCAAGAGTTTCAAGCCCATCAACAAAACAGATATCAGAGACACCTCAAACAAAGTATGTACAATAACTACTATTTGTTTTTTTACTGCGAATAAGCTAATAGTTGACAAGATGCTTGTCTTGGTTTTGAGTCAGTTAGCGTTCTGACCAAGACCTTAGGGAGATTAAGGAGATCGTTAACGGGAACAGCAACAGTAACGGTTATAGTAACAACAACTTAACGGCAGCGGCAATGACCTCAGCAACGGTGAACGCGGCAAACACGGCTACGAAAACGACAGTGGCAGCGATGATAGCAGCAGTGGTATCAATAATGGTAACGGAAAAAGCGACCGTGATAGTGACGGTAAAGGCCGGCTAAAGCTTTCACTTTCTGAGTTGGAGAGTACCTCGGAATTCGCGTTTCACATGTTGATGCATGTACCAGCTAGCTTTTCTGCGCAGAAAAAAAACGTAAATTGTGGTTTTCAGCTGAGAATATTTCATTTTAAACTTTAATAATCGCAGAAAATTTGACAGCCCTCGCGACTTTTGGCCTTTTGAACTAACTATTATCATTGTGTTGCAGAGCACCATCAGACGCTAAACCCGAGAAGGGTGTGAGCTCCATACCGGTAACAGGGGAAGAATCAAGTCAGCGATCAGACGACGAAGAAGATGGCTCCTGTCCACTGCTAAGCGATGCGCTGACTCATCTTGGGCTTCCAGAGTATGTCGGTGTCTTTGAAGCCGAGGAAATGGATATGGAAACTTTTGTAAGTTTGTTTTTATTTTTGTATTTAAGAAATAAGACTCGTCTACTGTGTTTGTACAGGCTTATGCAAACCAAGGTGTGTTTGTGAAAATTCGGGGGCATATCGTACAAACACGGGAAGAGAGTCGAATGTTTGTTTGATCTGCTCTCGAATTCTCCTAGTCTCTGAAATTATACCCCCGTTCGCGTTGAAGGTGACGGCCCAACATTGTTTCTACAAGCTAATATAAACACACCCTTCACTAATGGCAGCGCGTGTACTAGCTTTTCTATTGCCCTTATAATTTCCAATAAGAAAGGTTTTGCAGCCTGCCGTTGGCTTGTCTGTTGCCTTTTCTCGCGGAGTAGGTGGATGTCAAAATTTTTCTGAATTTTTTTCTCCAGAAATACTGGTGTGCCGTGCGGCATCAGTACTCCATGCGCTTTTCAAAACCTTCCTCTCCATTTTTTGCATATCCGCAGTTAGTCTGCTCAGAGGATGACATCAAAGAGATGGGAATTCCCATGGGACCAAGAAAGAAGCTGATTGGTTACATGGCGAAGCAAAAGAAGATCATGGTATAGTTAGTCCTTTAGTCAGAATCACTTGTTTTGATATCAAGTATGCAAAACCAAACTTGGTAGGTTTGCTTGTCTGTCGGGAATCTTGAGATTCCTTACAACAGTATGTTATGTCCCCATAAACGCACGTTAGAAAACCACACACAATGAGTAAAATCACGAATATAATTTCTCCTTGATCATGTCGATCGTTTACACTCTGGTATTATAACTAAAAAGTACAGGGCAATGAAGAAATTGTAAACGTTCAGCTTGCAACCATCGAGTTATGGACGCACGCGGGAGGTTGCTAAGCACGAAAGAAGTGTCTCTAGCTTCTTGAGTGCTTGGCAACCTCTCAAGACTTCACAACTTCACAATTAGACGTCAGAATCCCCGGCTCTATTAACCTTGTTGTAGGTGAATAGTATTGAATTCCCCGAGATAGTGAGCCAATCAGATTGCTTAAAATGCCAAGGTTACCGAGCTGGGGCATACTAACTAGGTCTTATCCTGAATAGGTCTTCGACAATTGTCTTTCTGTCTTTGTCTCTGTTTGACATCTCGAGGAACCATCTTTCGTTTTGTAGGAGAAGAAGAAACTAGAGAGGGAAGAACGGCGACAGGCGAGAGCAGCAGCGAAAGCCATAGCAAGAGCCGAACAACAAGAAAAAGAGTTAAAAAGTACAACAGAAAACGCACCAAAGAGTTCTGAACCGGAGTTAACGTCTTCCACCATGTTGATGAAATCAGATTTAGGAATACACAAGTCCGTAACGTCTTTGGCATCGGTTGAAAGTGTAGAAGTTGTTTATCAGCAGGGATTGGCTGGGACGGGACAGCCTTATGTTGAATATCCTCAATTGGATCTAAACCTGTACGCGCTGTTCGCTCTGGGGTCCCCTATCGGGATGTTTTTGACTGTGAGGTAGGGAAACCACTCCCCACCCTCACCCCCTTGCGTTTCCCTGTCTCCTCCTTCAATTTATTTGCGTTAAGAGCATAGAAAATCTGTGAAAGGGGGACTCGGAAACACTGATTTTCGTATGGAAATCGTGGCAGTTAAGTCCCAAGCATTTGTTTTCTCCAGGATTGTGTCTTGCTTATTACCAGTAAATTGACTCGCTAAATATTAATGTTTTTCTTTTTCTTTTTCTTTGGCCCGCTAAATTTGTGTTAGTTTGTAACAACCAATAAGCAGACATTTAAAGTAACGGCCATAGCAACGACTACTATCAAGAACTCTCATTACCTTTTCCTAGTCTGACTGCGTCTCAAGCTGAAAAGCATTCTATCGTTATATTTAAAAATGGGTCCGTAATGCTTACATGTGTGGCTTACAAGGCCACGTGACAGGCGCTCTGGTGGACAAGTAAATAAATCTGATCGTGCCATCATGTGGCTATATACTTCGTGTAAGCCACACAATAAATGAAAGATCCTCGCAGTTATGAAAGCAACATAGTCAGTTGCTAAGACGAGGGTAGAAAAAACTCAGATTTGAACGAAATCCCGTTCAAGTCTGGATTTTTCAGGTCTTATCTTGGCAACTTTACTGTGTTGCTTTCATAACTGCCAGGATCTTTCAATTTCTAAATGTCTTTCTCCCGCAGTGCACATATGTGAAATTTTTATTTATATATGTTCTGGTTCAATTTTTTCCTTTATTTAGATTTTATTTTCTTTGTTGTTTTGGTATGGTAATGTATGATAATGAGTTTGAAACAAAGGAAAATAAAATTCAAACCAAGGATAAAATTGAACCACAACATATACAATCATTTATTGATCTATCATTAATTCACCAGGCGAAGTTGTTACCATCACCTTCCTTTTGTAACATTTTGTCTCCTGTTTTATTTATTTTATTCATTTATTTTGTAGAGGAGTTGATGAAATCGGCCTCAATTTTCAACTGCCTACTTGTCCCAGGTTATTCAACATCTTTCACCCGTTTGACCCGGTGGTAAGTCAATTGTTGCTTTTTAGTCATTCCATTGGATGTTAACATCAAGTGCTTTTCTCTCAATAATAAAGAACATACTTATTTTTCTTGGACAATTCTGTCCAAGGAGGAAAGGCGCAATGAGGTTATCCCTATGTGAAGCTCCAACCCAAAGGCCAGACCACAACACCGGGAACTACGTCCCCTACTCTTTACGATCAGTTTGAGGGTTCTTTTAACGTCCCACTAAGTTATTATGAACAAGGGTTGTGAGACGGGACCTACGGTTCATCGTCCTTATCCGAGAAGACTACTAAATCTAACCATTTTCAGATGTCATTACAAAGGCAGCACTTTCTCCTCAGTTATTTAAAGACCCTGAGTGTTGGTCCGGCCGGGGTTTGAACTCGCGACCTACGGCACGGTAGTCCGGTGCTCTACCAATAGTGCTTCCGCTGAGTGTCTGTGCTTGCATTTAAGTATTTTTGTGAAGCTGTTCATAACGGCTATGATCTTTCACTTGTTAATTCTTTCTTCCGCACTTCACATATATGAAATTTTCATATATTCACAATCATAAACTTCTTATATAATCACATTCATACAGTTATGTTTGTATATTGGTTGTCTGATTTTTTATACGCATTGTAAGAATTCCTCGTGGCCCTCTTGTGTTATTCGGTAGTGTGTTAAAATTGGAGCGAGTCCTGTGTGTTATTGGGTAGTGTGTTAAAATTGGAGTGAGTCCTGTGTGTTATTGGGTAGTGTGTTAACATTGGAGTGAGTCCTGTGTGTTATTGGGTAGTGTGTTAACATTGAGTGGGTCCTCCATTGTAGGCTTATCGGATTGAACCTCTTGTCAACCAAGCAGTGACAGAAGATCCTGTGTTGATGCCGCATCACAAAGGACGAAAGAGGATGCATATAGGTACTGCATTTAGTGTTTAGCCTCAGCGTAGTTGAGCATAAGAGAATCATTGATTACAAAACTTGTCTCATGCGCGCACGCGTTTCAATCTGTTACTTTTGTCTTTGAGGCGCCCTCTGCCAGGGTCGGGTGGTGAAATGACCGGTGTGTGCAATGGCAGAGCGACATGGTGATACTAAGTAGGACCGGAATGCAATGAACCGTACCCAGTATACCCCGCAGGAGGAAAAAATGTCAGGCCATAAGGCCGTAAGAAACTGGGTAAATCAAACGAGGTGATTAAGTAAGTTATACCACCGTAAGGTAAAAGGGAGGTGCTGACGTTTCGAGCGTTAGCCCTTCGTCGGAGCGAATGGCCGTAAGCCAAAACCGCCATTAAATCCAATGGGATGTAATTGGCCCAACGGGGACATTTACAGGCGTTAGGTGCAATGTCTGTGTCACCATCCCGCGTCAGGAGCTACAGAAAAATATCACCTCTGAATATTGACATTGTAGAGCGTAATCACCTTTCCTTAAGGATGGTGAACACTTTTTGTGTGGTGCGAGTTTAAAAACTGAGGAATTTACAGAGAATTTATAAGATCATTGGCATCTTTGCCACCAAAGAATTGTCCAACTTTTTACTCTTATTATTTTTTCAGAACTTCGAGAAAATCTGAGTAGATTGGGTGCTAATCTCAAACAGAGTCTCATTGAGTCTGCGCGCAAGACGTGGGAGTCAATCCACGAATTCGCTCGCGCCCACTCGACCCCAGCCTCCACTGAACAAGACACGGTTGTCGAAGAGGCCTCGGAAGCAGAAGGTACAGTGTGGTTCACAAGCATAAGATGAAACTAGATCAACTTCTTGGTTGCTCATTATCATGTTCATCCCTTGTATTATCCATTGTCATCTGTTCTTAGTAACAAATACGAATCCTCTTCTTGTTTCTTTTTCGCAGAAGAATCTTCCCAGGAACCTTTAGTAAACCATGTTCAAGTTGGTAAACTCAACGGTGGTCAGCGGATTGACTATGTGCTTCAAGAGAAACCAATCGAAAGTTTGAACGAGTATTTGTTCGCACTTAGTAGTCACGTGTGTTACTGGTCAGTATGTTTCTTAACTGTTTAAATCTCACAAAATTACTACTTCCCAGTTGGCTTGATAGCTCAGTTGTTTAGAGCATTGCAGCGCTATCGCAAAGTCGTGGGTTCGAGTTCCGCTTAATCCTATATTTTTTTTCAGGCCTTGAAAAACTGCGATGATTTTTTTGTTGTTAGATATTTGCTTGCTGTCGTTGTTGTTATTTTTCCTTTCACCACTTCACCGACCTTCTCAAGAAACTCTATTTGAAGGGGCCAGTCCACTGACTTGTTTTGCCTTTTTTCCTGTTTTTAGGGTATCAGAGGATACGGCTCTTTTTATGTTGAAAGAAATCTACCGAAAATGAAGAGAATCTGCGCTGGAGAATTTTAAGTACAATTTTCCCACGTAATGGAGAATTTCCAGACGTTGGAACGTTGGTTTTATAAAACAATGAAGAAATGGTAAACGTGCAGCCATCGAGTTATGGACGCACGCGGGAGGTTGCTAATCACGAAAGAAGCGTAAGAGATGCTCAAGGCGCATTGCTTAGCAAACCTCCCAGGTGCGTCCATAACTCGATGGTTGCACAGCTGCTGCGTTTACCATCTGTTTTATAACATAACACTTCACAATCTGACATCAATATGCTACCCATGGGCAAATGGATCGCGCGTATTAGCCAATCACAGTGCGCGCTTTCCCAAAGCTATGTTATAAAATTGAACAGCGGTGTGCACTTGATTTGTGAGTCGTGTCAAAGAGAACATTTTATTTCCTTAATGACAGGTGATGTGAAAACTAAACGCGAAGTTTGTTCAGAAATATGAAAGGCTCTTGTTTACCTCGTATTCTCCGAGAGTGGGGATGGAGGCAGGGGTAGTTGTTGAGTGAAGTAGGGGAGGGGTCATAGAGTACTTGGAATGAAAACGGACAGTTTTTTAGCAGTCGGTTTAGGACGCGCTGCAACACGAATGAGTTTCGTTGACGCAAAGTGAAACATGAGACAATCTCACTCTTAGAGATTGCAGTAAAACTTAAATCGAATGGAAACAACCCGTTCGTGATTTTCTCTCATTTCACCTGCCCACTTTCTACTGGTGTTAAACATTCCACTCCTTAAATCTGAGTATCAGTTCTCCATTGTGACTGCCATACACTTCGTCATATGCAAGTTAAAACAATTTAGTGACAAAGACTGCATCATCTACTAAATTTAAAATGAGCAGAGGTTATTTCAAGTGGAATCAAATGCTGCTTATTCAAGTTACCGTGGTGAAATTCAGTGAAATTCGCACGAAGTGCCTTTTGCCATATCTAGCCGTTGTTTGTCCTCATTGTGTGCCAGTGGTTAATTACTTTATGTAGGCAGAACGTTTAAAGTCGGTTCGTTGGTAGTTTCTTAAGAAGAGGATATTACATGGCTGCGGGGAGATATGAAATTTCTTTCCATGTGGGCGCAGTGAAGGATTGAAATATTCTTCAACGTAAGGAGAGAAATTTCTTATCTCCAAGCGACCATTTAGTTTTCTTTTTATTAGATATTATTTAGTGGTGTGGCAAGTACCGAGTGATAGCAAATCGATAAAAACGCCTCCTCGCCAGTGATAGCGTACATATACTAGTTATGCAACGCTTTCGTGTGGCATACCGTGGAATTTCACTCGAGTCACTTGTATTTTCTTGGTATACACGCGAGCCTTTAATACCAAGGAAATACAAGTGACGATTGGGATATTCCACGGTATACCACGATAAAGGGTTGCATAAATTATATACCATGCCTTAGAAATACAACCAACAGATGAAAGAAATCGACAGGAAGGTTCGGTGGAATCCCGATGAATATATAACAGCTTTCCTGCATTCTGATTGGCTGTATTTTACATGGCATGGTATAAATGCTGACACCATTTTTATCGATTTTCTGCCACTCGGTATACCACTAAATTTTATGAGAAATTGTGATAAACGTGTTAGAAATAATACCATAACATGATTTCCTAGGTCAGGTTGTTACTCAGTGTCTTGTTTCTGTGGTTAACAGTGTTTTGATTTTCAAGGTTCTCGTCCGGCCTCTTTCCACTTTCATTTGTCAATCAAAATTTATAAATTATACTTATGAAGCGTAATCGAGAAACAATAAAATTGCTTTTTCTGACCTTGTGTAGTATTTGTGCATACGTACAACGTTCCGCCTTGTGATTGGCTAAGAAACGACTTACCCGCGGTATACCGCTGCCTAGTGATAATCCATCCCTCGCCGTCGGCAACTGAACCTGTCTGAACTAAAACTTTACGCCAATAAATGTCCAACGCGGTGTGGAACAAAATTCCGCGTATAAAAGCCAAGAACTTAATCTGCGAGGCTGAAAGTTTTGCTTTAGATCCCCCGTTACTGGAATTTCAAAGCAGGGGTCAATTATACAACGTTTACAAAGGTAAGTGAAATAGCACCCACATTCCCGATAAAATCCCGATAGAAACATCTAATGCTTGCCAGCAAGCTATGCGGCGTGCGAAAACCTCATTTCGTTTAATTTGGCAAATCTCTGCGCTTAGTTAGTGCTACGTACGAAATTCAGTTTTATAATTATTGGAAAAATCCTCACGATATGAATTGGTATGAGATGACCAACTTGTAAAAAGTTACAGAAAACCTCTTGGCGGTGTTTACTCTTTGAGATTCTACAAAAAAAAAGTTTTTCAGGGTTTTTCCTGGAAAGGCTATTGTCCTAATTTAGTAACTAATATGTTAAAACCTCTGCGAACTAATGGAATATCGACAATATAGCCGTGCTGAAAAAAATTCTTTTTGCTTTCCTAGGTGTAAGACTGATGCGGGAGTGCAATCATTGAAAAAACCTATTTACACCCTCCTTTTTTTAAAATAGCTTTAGCAATTCAATTTTGATAGGTATTCTACACCAAGTCTAAATTGTATTTCTGTACATTTCGAGGTCAATGCTCTCTTAACCTTAGACTGTCTTTCACAGCGGCTAAATCTGCCGTGACTACGTTTCTTTTACAGTTTCTCTTTAACTGACACTGCACAGCTTTTAATATAATGTTGATTGGAGTTGACCGGAAAGAAACTAAAGGCTTCATTTCGAACTTAAAAGATACAGCTGAGTAAACGATTTACAGTGCGACTAATCAAACTGAACGCCACCCAAACAAATGTTCATACAAATTATCCAATCACGATCGAGTATTGTCCTATTAATTTAATAACGATCGAGTATTGTCCTATTAATTTAATAACGATCGAGTATTGTCCTATTAATTTGTTGTGGACTCCATCGGCTGCGCCTCGTTAGAGTCTACAACATTTTGACCACTGTGATGACGCATATCGTTGTCGATAAGAGTACAGACAACGCTAAACCACATATGACTTGTTAATTTGACTTTTTCTTACGAAAGTGACATTACAATAGGATACATGAACTAACTTCCACAAATGACTTTTTCAAATGCTTATTTTTATTCCTCATACTACATTTTAGCTCTCTATTATTCGCACTGCTTAGCTTTTATCGTTTTGATTAGTTCAGTTGCCATTCAAAAAACCAATCGGCCAATCATTCATTCCGTAATAGTGATTTGACCGATGTGACGTCGGTTTGAGAAATTGTTATTGCGCGTGCTCATGTATGAGTACTTCCCAGGCTTCTTGATCCGGAAACACGGTGGGTTGCATGAGGGCGGGGCGTTATCCAGTTGTGTTTGAACGGTCTGGTTACCAGAGTAACATCCTTTATTGAGGAATAAATTCAATTCTGTTGACGTCATACTTGAATCCAGGACTTCCAGGTCGATGTTTTCGCACTGCTTTGGTTTGACGGTACCTCCTTGGATCCAGCATATGTTAGTCCTATCTGAGGCTGAAAACAAATATCAGCAATTATTATTACATTCTTAGTCCTTTTCCTTACCTTATCATAAATTACATATTTCTGTAGAATAATGATAATGCAGTGACCATTCTTTGGAACGCTACTTAACAGTATTGTACTGTGCCACTGTTTGTTTTACAATACAGTGTGGTTCTAACTTTTTCATCTGTGGATCAAACCATGCAGTGTGACCAATGTTTTTTTTCTTAATTAACTCACATTGACGACCTTGTCCTGCATATCTTACTGGATTATTATTTGACCCTGAAAAAAAGGAAAATAAAAATGTAAAATAAAAGGTGCTTTATTGACGTTACATGTTAAAAGAACTCATACTAACCAGGTACTGCGTTACGTGACCTGCATAAACCCGACTACAGCGTCTGAGTTTTATGATCTCTTAACGTTCTTAATTGATATATTAAGCAAAAAATCGCAATACATTACTATTTACTCTCTTAAATTAATCCCATATTCTCTCTGTATGGTTGGAATCTAATGTTAAGACAATAGCTGTATTGGACAAAGACTCTAGCCGTTTTCAAAACAATGCGTCCAGATTCTCCCTTGATGTTGTTTTGTTTTTGGCTAGGAATAGACGATTTATATGACCAAACGTGAAGTTAAGATACCTGCATGTTAGCCAATATCATCGTGGCGTTTTTACTGACAGAGACGTAGTCGAGGTCAATAAAATGCAGTAAAGAACGAGCTCAGTATCCAGCCATTATGACCAAACAAACTTAGTCAAGAAAGGATTAACCGACTATATGGCAATTTCTTTGTTTTGTTTCGCGGGACAAAACGAGAAATCCCTAGAAAGCAGGATGGGCCCACATTGCCCGTCAGGGTAGCCAATCAGAACTCACGATTTACCTCTTCTTGTACAGTTGCGGAATACAAAATATAACTTCGTATCGTACTGCGGCGGCGAAAATGTATGACAAGCAATATTCTTACCAGACCATACAAAGCAAATGACGTCGTTCTTGCTAACAGTGAGCCGTTCAGGGAAGAATCGATACTCCATAGCAGGGTATGTCTGCACTATGTTACCCCTTTTGCCCACCACACCGATGTAGTAGATTTTGGATTTTTCAAGGGTCGCAGGTCGCGGTTTTAGATAGATTACATGACTCCGGTCCTGAAAAGTGCGACCAAGCTGCGCAGTGTTCAACGCGAGCTGAAGCGTTGTGTTATCATTGACTGCCACTGTTGTTGGGTTGTTTGTAACTCTGCAAAGAGCGGTACAGGTAAAGATAGATCATTCATTTTGCTTAGTATTAAGTCGTAGTATTATGGAAAAATTGGTCACGGTTTTTGCGAGTGGAAGCAAGTGGTTAAAAATGGTATGACATGCGTGTGACATCACTGGTGGGAAAACGCTTTAAATAGAAAACTGCATGGCCTTGTCCTCGCAAGAAACGTTTACCACGGTAACTCTAAACTATTCCTAGGAATTTGCCACTGAAACCCCTAGGACTTGAAAGAAGTAAGTGTCTTTAAATGCTTTAAGCCACAGCTTGTCCACATTCAATCTACCAAACACCATATTTGAAACGCAATAGAAACGTAATCAACCAATCAAACAGGCTTCAGTGGTGTAACGTAGGTATAGGAAATAAGCGCCGCTGCTTCAAACATGGCGGGCATGTCGCTTGGTTGCAAATGCATGTTGTTTACTACGCGACATGGAAGCGGGAAACTGCCAACAAGCTCAAACAGTGGGGAAAGCAGATTAACTGCCTTTGAACGTCTTCAAACACAGCTTGTCCACATTCAGTCTACCAAGTACCATATTTGGAGAGAAACCAAATAAACCAATCATGAAGCAAGAGAAAACAAATGAACCAATCATGAAGCAAGAGAAAACAAATGAACCAATCAGTGCCAATAAGCTTACAGACTCGAGCAAGCAGTTTTTAAATATTACACTTAGAAGCTATTGAATCTGGACAAGTTGTGAACGCGCGTTACACGTCTTAAGTATTGGCTAATTTCTGATTTTATATAATAAGGATTGTTGTATTCTTTTGAGGGTTCCTCTGCTTTTGGACTTCGGTAGACTTTGTTTGGAAAATTATAGACGTGAAATAGCAGTTGACTGTCTTAACAACTTCAATGGGGAAATGAAGGTGTGGCCCAGGTGATGCATGCATGGAGACATGCATGTGTACGAGTGATGCATAATCACGGTATAGTAAAGATGTACCTAATACTTAAAGCTCACAGCAGTGCTAAGGAGTATCCCCGGGTTTGAGTAGCATAAAGCACCTGTGAGAATAGACCATTTTACAGTTACAGGTGGAAACGAGGCTAGAGTTGACCTTGTCTTGATACAACCCTTCCTTCTTTATTATGTAAATCATGTTGTTCTTATGCAAACTGGTATTTTTTAAGCATAATTTCTATAAGAAAAAGAAAGAAGTTTGTACCTCAGCCTCACATCCACTCAAAGGCTGGAATACTAAGCTCACAACTGTAAAACGGTCTATTGTTACTCCCCCCAGGATGGGATGCTAGTCCATGGCAGGGTCACCCCTCCGGGATGGAATGCTAGTCCATGGCAGGGTCACCCCCCGGCAGCATTGCTTTATGACTGAACAAAAGGTACTCACTTTTTATTGTCATTAACGTCAAATGTTCGTGGCACGTCACTTGTTGTGATGTTGTACCTGCCAGGAATAGAGTTAATTCAATACTCAGGTCATCTGCCGTGAATAGCTTTCAGATCTCGACGCATGAGAACCGTCACAACTCCTTGTTTAATGCTCACAGATCAAAACTAGAAGATTCCTTCCCACGCTTAGGTTACTTTTATCCAGAATTACTGAGTAAACTGTGAAAGTGTCTGTTGACAGATCCGGAGTAGTGTTCATCAAGTTTCGTAACACAATCATTCTAGCTCCCCACAAATCCATTGCAAGAAAATAATGTACTGTACAGTAAGACATTTCGACCTGGTATCATGGGGCAATTAGAATCACACTGTATAGTAGGGAAGCACCATTTAAAAATTGTTTGAACCCCCCCTCCCCCCCCTTGAAGCAGTAATTTTTTCTAATACCAGAGGGAACGGTTTATCAGAGAGCACAAATCAGCACAATTTCGGCTTAAAAATCGTATTACATAAAAGTATTGCTAAAGCGTTTCACATGATCCTCCTTTTCCATATTTTTTTTTTAAGGAAGGGGATCGCCCTCCTAAAAAGCAGTTTTTTTTTCGCATGTCACCCCTTAAATCCCACCAACTCCCCGCTTCCTCGTAAAAAAAATGAACGGTCCCTAACTTGACTTATTTTATACAACTGTATATAAGTAATTTTGTTTTCCTTGTTAAGAGCGCAGAAAGTGACTAGCAAAAAGTAGACTATCTGATGGACTTTGGTGAATGGCTGTTTGTCAATGAGTATCCTGTATCAGCTGATGCTTTGGATCAGGTAAGTAGTTTTGCCTCCATAGTATGACACCTTGCGGGGATTGGCCTGTTCGAGGTTTACTATCACAAAAAAAAATACAGTGTGGTTCTAATTTTTCTATCTGTGGATCAAACCATGCTGTGTGACAATTCACTGGAAAGCTACCAAGCCGTACTGTACTTTGGTACTGTTTATTTTACCATACAGTGTGGTTCTAACTTGTTCATCTGTGGACCAAACCATGCAGTGTGACCATCCTTTGTAAAGCTACTGAACACTAAGGTGGTGCTGTTTGTTTTACTATGCATTGCGGTTCTAACTTTTTCATGTGTGGATCAAACCTTGCAGTGTGACAAGTCGCGAAGAGTCTTTAAGCTTATCATAAAGCATAGAGTTTACGTGACGTTACATGTATGAAATAGCGAATCAGGAATCAAACTCGTAAGACTGATAGTAAACCTCGAACAGGCCAATCCCCGCAAGGTGTCATACTATGGAGGCAAAACTACTTACCTGATCCAAAGCATCAGATACAGGATACTTATTGACAAACAGCCATTCAACACACTGTATAATCAAACAGTACCACAGTACAGTACTGTTCAGTAGCTTTACAAAGAATTGTCACACTGCATGGTTTGATACACAGATGAAAAAGTTAGAACCACACTGTATAGTACAACAAACAGTACCACAGTACAGTACTGTTCAGTAGCTTTACAAAGAATTGTCACACTGCATGGTGTGATCCACAGATGAAAAGTTAGAACCACGCTGAAAAGTAAAACAAACAGTACCACAGTACAGTACTGTTCAGTAGCTTTACAAAGAATGGTCACACTGCATGGTTTGATCCACAGATGAAAAAGTTAGAACCACACTGTATAGTTAAAACAAACAGTACCACAGTACAGTACTGTTCAGTAGCTTTACAAAGAATTCAGTGTCACACTGCATGGTGTGATCCACAGATGAAAAGTTAGAACCACGCTGAAAAGTAAAACAAACAGTACCACAGTACAGTACTGTTCAGTAGCTTTACAAAGAATGGTCACACTGCATGGTTTGATCCACAGATGAAAAAGTTAGAACCACACTGTATAGTAAAACAAACAGTACCACAGTACAGTACTGTTCAGTAGCTTTACAAAGAATGGTCACACTGCATGGTTTGATCCACAGATGAACAAATTAGAACCTCACAAGGCTTGGAAAATAAAGTTAGGAAAATAAAAGGTCATTTCCTGTATAAAGTTTCACTTTAGAAGGTATTCTAAACTCCTGAATATAAAAAAGCGGGGGCAGCTTAAGTAATATAAGAACTATTATGTACTAGTTTAAAATTTTTAGATGATACGATTGTTTTTACCTGATTCGCAGTACACATCGTTGAATTTCATTGGATGGAAAATAGGGGACTTTCCATTTAAAGGATGAAAACTTTCCCTCCAGGTTCATTCCATTGTGATTAACAACAGTGGATGGCGCATACAAAACTTTGGGGGAATCCACTACCACAAGTGTCCGATTCTCATCGCCGTCCGTTCCTTGTAATATTTGGTGAGGCTCATATGGCCGACCTTGGACATAACTGACTCCATCACACGTACTAAGTGTATCACCCGAAGACTTTTCTTTGTAGTTTGTTATGACCTTGATCCAGTTTCCTTGATCATTTAAACAAGATTCTTTGGTGATATGCCTTCCCACGCAAAACGGATTTGGTTTGTTATTGGAGTTTGCCCTTGGACAGCTAAGTTGCCCACTATTGTGAGCCATGATGCACAACCCTGAAAGATATAAAGAATAATACACGGACACGCAGAGATATGAATTTTTTTCTTGAGTGTTTATACCGAAACCCCAGGAGTGAGCGCTGTGAACGAGTGAGATATCGAACACGAAAAGAGAAATTCTATATCTTCAAGCAGGATCTTCAAGCAGGATCTTGAAGCAGTCATGTATAATTCATTCATGTATAATTCATTCATGTATAATTCATTCATGTATAATTCATTCATGTATAATTCATTCATGTATAATTCATTCATGTATAATTCATTCATGTATAATTCTGTTCGTTATGTAAACACCAGATTTTTACGTAACACAATTTTGCACGACAATGATCAATCCAATGTATTACTGAAAAAAAAATTAAAAAAGTTGTTTTATAAAGACAATAAATCTAATTAAAAACGTAGAAAGACTTTTAAGTATTAAGCTGTATTTGAGTAAAAAGGAATGCAAAGGTGTACTCTTAACTGTTACCTTTTTTATTACCGTCACTGTCCAAAGCACCAAGCCTGCGAAACTGCGTAAAATTTTTGTATTCACATATGGAAATATATCTTAATTTACGTGTGTTTAGATATGACAGTTCTCAGTGGCAGAAAAAAAATTGTAGTTGAGTTAAAAAGGAGGTTCGGGCAAAAGCTTTTTGGAAAGTCCTTGTGCGAGCCCATTGGAGTTGCTTGCCACAGTCATGGTGGTCCTTACACGAACTGTTATTTTGACAAGGATCGACTTTTGACAAATTGAGCGAAAGTTGAAAAAAAAAAACAGTTTTCTTTGTGAGTTGATAACTCTAGTTTAAGCCCTAGAGTATACACAATAATAATGCACTTACATTTTTTACCGTTCTCATGTGTAATGATCTTAGAAAGAGAATTTTAAAAAAGCGTGTATTTTGCTAACATCGCTCTGGCACGGCCCATTACAAACAGCAAAGGTAAACATTGCAGTTCAGTTGGGGCGCTTTCATTTAATCCTGGCCTTAGAAAACGGCTTACAGCTCTTAGCTCATGGTGTGCGAGCGCAAGTACTGGCGCGAATGCTTCCCATGTAAGACCCTGGTGGTCCTATAAAAGCAGGGCCAATTTGACCAGTGCCAATGAGCTTTCAGTACCGACAAGTCCATCCCTGCCTTCAAACCAAAAAAAAAAAGTTTATAAAAATGGTTCTATTATAAAGAGGGAAATCAGGTTTTTCTGTTCTGGTACTCACAACTTGCTCCGTAATCTGGCCTGTTGATAAAATCTGTCATAAGGTCTTCTGTGGCGTTATTGCTAACCATGATAGCAACGTCCCTCCATGGAGTAGGGCCCCAGTAGGGATAATAATCGCGTTCCTCTGGTACCTCCAATCCCCTTCTATTTCCATTTGCGTTCTGCCGGGTGAACTGTGTCGTGCTGCCTGTTAACGTCTGATCAGCGGTAAACAAACCTGGGCTCAAAAAAGTCAGTGATTATTTTAATATTCACTTCTCGTTGGGGTAAAGCTACTGAACACCACTGCACTATGGTACTGTTTGTTTTGCCATCCGTAGGGTTCGAACTTTCTTATCTGTGGGTCAAACCATGTAGTGTTATCATTCTTTGGAAAGCTACTGAACAGTACTGTACTGTGTTTGTTTTACTATACAGTGTGATTTTATTTTTTTCCTCTGTAGATCAAACCATGCAGTGTCACCATTCTTCAGGCATTCGTGTCAGTACCTGGGCAACTGGGCACCTACCCCTCATCTAACCCAACAAGTTACAATAAGTTAAAAAGTTAGCGTTAATGTTCGATTAGGGGAGGGGTAGGTGCACAGTTACCCAGATACTTATATTGATCCGATTATTCTTTCTAGCCTGCCTTATTCTTTCTTGCCTGCCTTATATTTTCTTGCCTGTATGGTTATTCAGGACAGCCTGTACTCCAGTTTATTCTTGTGAACGTGTCCTTCTAAATTAACTGCAGAATACCCTGCCACTTCCATTAACTTCTGCGTAGTAAGCTACGTGGTACTCAGTGAATACATCAATTCAATTGAAATATGTTATAAGTTTGCATAAAACCTACACAAAGAATGTATAATAGATAGAATATATACCTTGTTCTTTAAGCGTGAAATCAAATGAAAGTCTTGAATCTATTTTGCACTGCGTACCGCGTACCCCGGGCGCGTACCGCGTAGCCGGCAAATAAGACAACTCTCTCCCTTTTATATATTACTCACTGCGTACCCGGGCGCTGTCACCCTTTCAGACAAGGCTCCATGTGTTAGGGTATTCTGCAGTTCAGCATGCATTAGCTATGCTGTATACATACCTCTTACTAACCGAGTTCGATTTGCGTACTATAAGTTACGGATCAAGTAAATCGCAGCGGAAAAAACGAGGATCCGTAACTTACAGTACGGACCGAGAAAACGAGGTTTGTAAGATATTTATGATATCTCAAAACAAACTTTTGAATTTAGCGGGCCGTACAGTGAAGTACGGCCTGTTAGACTGACCAATCAGAGCGCGCGTACTAACCGAGAGATATAATAATACAGAGTACGAATAAAGTTGTTGCTGTTACTGTTGTGGTCTTCGGAAAGCTACCGAACAGTACTATATAATGTGCTTTTGCCCTTACTTACCCTGGTTTCTATTTCTGCGGATGTATGCGCCATAGTATTCTTTCGGCTCGTGAAGTCCAACACTCTTCTTTATTATTCTTATTTCTCTAAAGTCATCTACGAAGCGTTGTGCATTACGACCCTCGCCGTTCCGGATCGTGTGATGTTTAAAGTCAGAGTTAATATTCGTCACTTGGCCCGCTGGATATGGTTGGCACATGTATTGTAAGATTATCTGTGTTTCAACTCTGTCGTCTGTCTCTGGGCCGGTTCCATGTTGATTTGTCCACATAATCTCTACCTCGGACTTTGCACCATCATCACAGCCACTCATATAAAATTCCTAATAAGATACACGCGAATTTAGCCAACTTGCAGCACAGGGACAATTACGAATAGAGAAAGCCATGTGATATTAGTGAACCGATGCAGCTGAATTTGACTATCAAGTATTCTTTTGATAACATAAATTTGTTGTTTCGTCTCTTGGCGGAGATACTTGGATGTTGATAGCGACGTTTCGTTTGTTTACTGCTAGCCTTTTTTAGGCGATGAAGGAGACTAGTAGTTAGCACTTACAGTTTTACTCCACTTCTCGCCTGACGAAGACTTATAGCTATAAGCGTTCGAAACCTCGCAATCCACATCCAAGTGGCTCCGTCATGACATCAAGCTACCACGATGAATGACAATCTATTTCGTTACAAGTTTCCGTCAGTTGATTTGGGCCGTTATGAGAAAAAAAATATGTTGGTATCACCATGGTATTAGTGGTGGTAGTGGTGGTAGTAGTACTGGTAGTAGCAGTGGTAGTGGTTTTGGTAGTGGTAGTGGTAGGGGTATTGGTAGGGGTATTGGTAGTGCTAGTGGTAGGGGTAGTGGTAGTGGTAGTGGTATGGGTAGTGGTAGTGATATTGGTAGTGATATTGGTAGTGGCGTTGGTAGTGGCATTGGTAGTGGTATTGGTAGTGGTATTGGTAGTGGTATTGGTAGTGGTAGTGGTATTGGTAGTGGTATTGGTAGTGGTATGGGTAGTGGTATTGATATAGGTAGTGGTAGTGGCATTGGTAGTGGTATTGGTAGTGGTATTGGTAGTGGTATTGGTAGTAGTGATAGTGGTAGTGGTATTGGTAGTGGTATTGGTAGTGGCAGTGGTACTGGTAGTGGCAGTGGTAGTGGCAGTGGCAGTGGTAGTGGTATTGGTAGTAGTGATAGTGGTAGTGGTATTGGTAGTGGTATTGGTAGTGGCAGTGGTACTGGTAGTGGCAGTGGTAGTGGCAGTGGTAGTGGTAGTGGTAGTGGTAGTAGTGGTATTGGTAGTGGTAGTGGTATTGGTAGTGGCATTGGTAGTGGTATTGGTAGTAGTGGTATTGGTAGTGGTACAGGAGCCCATTACCCTGTAGTGGTAGCAGTAGTAGTAAATCAACGTAAATTATTGAGCCATGGCTAAGTTACCACTCACCAACGGTTTCTGTCTTGGTTCCTTGATATTGTCACGAGGATTGTCACTCAGACTATCTCCAACATTGTAACCCGCTTTGCCATTGTTCTATGAGAAATTAGGAAAATTATTCATAAACGTTAGATGTTTTCACAGCAAGCTCCCAACTTCAGAAGCATAAAATTGACCAACTTTGCTTGGATTAAAACCAAAAGCTTTCCAAATTTTAGTTGCCAAATAAGGTGTAGTTTCGTGTGTACGCAGTTCTTGGCGAGAAAAATTTCCCGCGCTTTGGGCACTCGCGGTCAATGGGCTATCCTTAGCCCTCAGCTTACAGATGAAGTTAAGGGAAAACGTAAATGATATTCCGTATTCCAGGTAGAGAAAATCAGTAAAAATGAAGAGCCTGGGTTCAAACAATTTGCAGATTTTAAAAAAGCAAAGTTTGAACAAATATACCACCTGAGAGTCGAACAGTCTGTTTGCGTTCCTGACATCGTTTCCGTTTCCGTTTAATCGATTGTTGGACCCTGGTGGAAAATGCAAATACACATCTCCAAGGCACGGCGACAGCAACAAAACGAACAGAAGAAAAGTACTCATAATTCTGAAAGAAAACAAAAATAAAGAAAATTCCATGACAACATAGGAAACCCTCTGACAAACAGTTGGTACACCTTGCCGGCTCAGATATGCAAACATGCCATCCATGTTCAATGTACTCCATTAGATTTCTGTGGAGTCAATCAGAGATCGCAGGAGTTTCGGGATAATAATAATAATAATAATGAACTTTATTTGAGTGTCAAGTGTATTTAGCACTGCTGTACTAATTGGGGACACTGTAAAGCACAAATGAAATAAATTAAATCAAATCAAATGTTGGTTTTTGTGGAGAGGGGAAAACCGGAGTACCCGGAGAAAAACCTCTCAGAGCAGAGTAGAGAACCAACAAACTCAGCCCACATATGACGCCGGGGCCGGGAATCGAACCCGGGCCACATTGGTGGAAGGCGAGCGCTCTCACCACTGCGCCAACCCTGCTCCCCTAAAATGGCTATGACTAGTCGTGGAATACAAATACCAACTCATGCAAGCTCTAACCCAAGACAAGCACGCTATACATGTAATATGCCTCGTTCTTTAAGTCGTGACCCGAGAGAAGCACGCTGCATATTCTAATAACAAAGTAGACTTTCCATTACTTTTCACTCTGATATGACTAGCAGTGAGCAGCATGAAGTCGATAAGTCGTGATTCATACCTGACAAACGATAAGTTAAGCAATAACTCTTCAGTGCTTCAATTGCACTTCAGTACGATGAACAACATCAACTCGCCACTTTTACGACATGGTCACGCCGCATGGAGGAGTTAACAGCCCATATGGCAACCGTATGGTTAATAAGAAGGAAATATTAAGGTTACCATATTCACAAAGTTACTTCTGATATGTAGTACTGAACGCACCCTGTGTTTTCAAAGACAGCTGAAACGTTTTTGTGAGAACTATTTATGAAACGGATGGAATGACGCTTAAACCAGAATAGCGCTTTGTACTCAAATTTATACTGAGACAGTATTAGAATGTTGTCTGTTGGCTAAAAAACGGCAGCGTCATGCGCTCATTTTAAACGCCAGAAGTTTTAAACATTGTCACCTTGAAGTTAGAACCAGCAATCCGGACATACTGAACCTTTTCGTGTTACGATATTGGAAGGAAATGTGGCTTTTTTTCTCATGTTAATTTTTTCACAAGCTAAGGAATGTCAGTGTTTCGCATAAAAAAGGTAACATTTGTTCCTGCATATTAACGTTGGCATTTATTCCCGTGCAAATTTCTGATGTCTTTTTCTCGTCACACTACTAGTTCACGCTGTTTGTGTTCGGCCGGGTATCTTTTATTTTCTTTCTCATTTTATTAGACAGCTGAGAACAAACTAAAGCTAAAAGAAGGGAAAAGATACTCAACAGAATATTTCCATTTTATTACTTTAGAACCTCTGTGTTCTTTAATCTGTTCTTTTAGTGCTTAACAATCTCTTAATCTATTTGATTTAGCAGAGCCGAGATCAAAGTAAGTAAATAGATTTAAGACTAAGAACATTTTAGTTATCGTTATATTTTAGAATGTTAGCTATAGGGACTGTTCCTTATTTATGGCTGGGGGGGGAGTCGGTGATTTTTTAACAAACTAAGGGAGATTAAAAATGTACCCCTCCCCGAAAGTGCGTGCATGTATCCAAAAATTACCCCCAAAAAAATTGAGACCCGGTTTACCGGTACTCTTAGGGAATAGCAGGGTGTTCATTAGGCATCGGAGTTCGGAGAATTCTCCAGATACTACGAAGAATTCTCCGGTCAAATATAGATGGCCTGAGCTATTTTTAAGTTCAGACATTGAGCGCTTTCAGAATATTCTTCTGTTACTTTACACAATTCTCCTGCTGCTACAATTCGTGATGAAAACCCTGTATTGAATAGTGTTTTCAAAACAAAGCTCTGTTTAATATATCTGCAGAACGGTAACAAAAGGGTTAAAACAAGGGATTCTAAAAGTTTATCCCCCTCAATTCTACTGTATTTAAAAAACACAACCCCTCCTCATTTCCTTTGGTTTGAAAAATTTACGCCCCCACTCTCTGAAAACACCGCACCCTCAGCCATAAATAACGAATAGTCCCTAAAGTAAATTCAGTTCCCTTTGACTTTGCAGAGCAGAGTCAAAGAAAAGAAAAAAAACATTGGCGACAAAATGTGTGATAATACCATTTCCTGTGCCCAGCGCAAAAAAGTTAAAAAATACTTACAGTAACCTTCTTCACATACACTTCAGCTCTGTGACCCGTCTTCTCGTTGTGCGAAAGACGCCAGTGATTTCACAAGATGATGTAGAAAATTTAAAAAGCGTTTGCAAACGTTGAACACTAAAACATAAGCCCGAATCTCACGGCAAAATGAGTTGCCTAAATGTACACACGATAACAAAAAACTCTCAGAGCCAACATTTACCTTTGGTTCAACTTAGTTTGTGTTCATTTGTATCAGGCTCTGGCAAGAACAACAATGAGCGATATTGTATTGAGACTGAGCCGGCAGCTAAAAGAAACTAAAAGACAAAGATCTTGTTCTTGTTGCGGAATGGATGATAAATACATTCTGTTCTCTTATTGTTCTTTTATGATCATATACTGTGTTATTTATCCAGATGCTTAGCTCTCTGGGGAACAAAATCTTCCTGAGAGGAAAGTTGAGATTTAGTGACAACGATGGAAACTCAACTGATAGGAAAAGAAAAAATATATATATCGCTCTTTAATTTCGACAGTTTACAGAGTGGCTTAACCATTTCTTTGTCATATACATAGGGGAGGTTCACTTTTTTGTAAAGTTAACTTAAAAATTACAAATGAAGAAGTTGATGTGAGATTATCTGCCTTTTAGTCAATCTTAAAACATTTCAAAAGAATCCTTCGCAAGTGGTTTCAACGTCCAACTCTCTCATTTTTAAGAAATAACTATGAGTTAACAAGTAATTCATGTTTGTTGTTTTTTTAATAACTTTAAACTTTTTATTTTAAGGGTCCGCAAACCTCAAGTCATACAATGTGGTTCAGGATTTCAACCCTTTTTCTTCCAAAATCAAATCTTTAATTTTAGAGTATCGTTCTAGCTTTCAAGTTTCACCTTTTAAATTCCAGATTCAAATCTTGAGTCATACAACGTGGTTCTAATTTCAAGCCTTTTTTTAATCCCACACATGTTCAAACTATGTGGCTCTAACTTCAAATTAACTCGTTACCTCTCACAGTCCTATTAGTATACGGAGTCCTGTACGGAAATGTCTTCGACAGTGGGTTGGTGATTTTGGAAAATCCGCGGTTATTCGAGGGGGCATAATAAATCCGAAAACGAGGTGGGGGGGGGGGGGATTTACAGCTCCGCGAAGATTCAAACTGTTTAATTACACTCCGAGTCAACTGTAAATAAGTTGAAAGAATAGCATTATCTTTTAGCCATCTCTTATATCAATTTCTAGTAACTGCTTGGTTAATTTACAGAAGAGAGTTTCGATCGGATTTTATGGGAAACAAATGAGTAAAAGAAAGTCGAAAAAGGAACAATTCTAATTATAATCTGCACTGTTTTACGACAAAGTCTATTTCATTATTTCAAACCGCTAACGTAGCATCCAACTATATCTGACAAGATTTCGTATTAGACGGCCTTGTTTTGTAAGGGAAGGCAAAGGAACCTACCAGATTTGTTTTTGTTTTTGTACCTTTTGCCTCTGGAGTTCCATTAAGTCTTTCATTAAAAGCGCCCAAATAAATCGCAACGTCGACAACTACATCGTCGTAAAACAAAAGATGTTTACGAGCAATTCAACAGAATGTCTTTGCACGCACACAGCAGCTGGTTCATTTCTAAGCCATCCTGAGCCAGAGATGTCAAATTGCAAAACTCACGTCTTGTGAGTACTCGAACCGCAGTGACACACACACTGCAATGATTGAAAAGCTTTTAATCAAGATTCTATGATCGTAAACAACATGCATTTGCAACAATGACATGTCCGCCATGTTTTGAGCAGGGGTGGGTATTTCCTGTGACTCTCGTCATGCTGCTGGCCAATTTGATTGACTGATTAGTTTCCTCTTGATTTTCTAAATATGGTACTTGAAATATGAATGTGGGTAAGCTTTGGTTAAAGACATTCACAGGCAGTTACACGTTTCAAGTCTTAAGGATACAGAGCTATACAAGTTTATATTTATTATTATTATTATTATTATTATTATTATTATTATGAAATATTATAGACATGATAGAAGACAGGCAACTGCACTGAGACTGATAAGCCTCGGATAAGAGACTTCTTGTATCACAAAACTCCATGTTTTCTGACGACTGCCTACAAAGTACAAGTGACTCAGATCAAGAGAAATCTCAGTTCAACGACCTGAGGTAAATATCTAAGACCTGAAAAATTCATAGCCCTCCCCTCATTAGCCCTCGAACGTTGTTTCGTAAATACAGTAGTTCCAACATGGTACAACACCCCACAAAAACCTCCCCCCCTTCCGCGCCACACTAAATAATGTCCGGTCCCTTGTGGAAAAATTCTAAAACTTAGTTATGGTACAATTTTAAACGTACAGTCTGTATCCTTTGAACTTCCAAGGATCTACAATCTCCGACAGTCACCGGGTCTTCGTTATGTTACAGTTGAAGCATTTATATGTAGTTCCTTGTACAATTAAACCAAGGGGGTCGCCTATTGACAGCTAATGATAAGATCTATTAACCTTTCGATCAGAAATGATATGATTTGCAAGCCGTAATTCATCAAGTCATTAACTCAGCACGAAAACGCTTGATGCTGTTTTGTGTATACAGTACAATCTTGCTATCTGGAACTCTCACGGGAAACGAAAAATAGTTCGAGATAGCGGGAGTTCGAAAGAACCGAGTTAGAGATAGTGATCATGAGGATCGACTGTATTTAGTCTGTTCGTTTTGTTCTTTATGATCAACTTCTTTGATAAGCCAATGTTTTGATGTTTCACTTCCAGACCGCCGCAGCACCATCATCTGTTGAAAACTAACAACTTAAGATTAATTGGTGGGCTTCTCCAGAGAGAATTCTCGCCTTTGTTTTCACAAAGTTCCAGAAAGAACTTCGAAGATGTGAAAGACTGATGTATTTCTCAGAACTGTCATCGCCTGAGTTCTCCCAAAATGGGTGGAACCTACGACCTTCTGCTTACCGAGTCTGATGCTCGACCTACCACTGAGCTGTAAAAGGCTAAGTTTAAGTTTTTATTAAGCACTCTGGGTTTAAACTTTTTTTCATGAATCCTTACCCGCAAACTAGCCTAGCTAATCTGGGCAGGAACACTACCGTAACCCTGGTCGTGTTTAGATCGTATTTAGCTCGCAAAGCGATCGTAATTTCGGTCGTATTTTAAGCGTATTGTAGTCGTCAATTGCTCGCAAACTGTTCGTGTTTTTATCGTAAATCACTCGTAAAGTAATCGTAATTTCAAATACGATTAAATTACGATAGCCGACCTCGAGAATACGATCGAAATACGACAAATTTGCGATCTAGGATCCAGTAGTGGAAGGAAAAGTAAAATATATATATAAATATATATACATATATATATAGGTGTTTCTTAAAAAACGTACCTGCAAAATTCAAGGTACCTTTTTCGCCTAAAATCGGGCAATGCCTGGAATTGGGCTTAGCAGGCGTTTTTCGTTTGATGGGGGAGAACGGTTGGGATGGTGCCAACGAATTCTTCATACCCCGTTCTACCTTGCCATGTTGTCTTTATCGGACTGTTGCTCTTGTTTTGTCGGGGGTAGGATTAGGGAATTTTGGTTTTAAGGCTAAACATCTCTGTTGTTTTATTTGATTTCACATCTCAGTTGTTTTAGTGTGTAATCAGAGCTTGTGTAAGTACTTTGCATGTAAATGGCAGATTTGGCGAAATTTCATCTAGAGCTTTGGCAGATTTAGTGTCCAGTGATAATATTATGTCTAAATTATATTTTATATTAGAAAATGGGTAAATCAAACGAGTTGATTAAGTAAGTTATACCACCGTAAGGTAAAAAGGAGGTGCTGACGTTTCGAGCGTTAGCCCTTCGCTCCGACGAAGGGCTAACGCTCGAAACGTCAGCACCTCCTTTTTGTCTTACGGTGGTATAACTTACTTAACCCTTTCACTCCCAAGAGTGACTTTACAGATTTTACTCTGTCTAACGCCAGACGATTTTACTCGTCAAATGGAGACCCCTTGGGAGTGAAAGGGTTAAAAAGTATCTCCCTTAACCCTTTCACTCCCAAGAGTGACTTTACAGATTTTACTCTGTCTAACGCCAGACGATTTTACTCGTCAAATGGAGACCCCTTGGGAGTGAAAGGGTTAATCAACTCGTTGGATTTACCCATTTTCTTGTGTCTTAACTTCCCACCGACGAAGCACCAGTTTCTTTAGAAACTATCCCCACAATATATTTTATATTAATTTTTTAATTTTTTTTTTTTTTTGGACCAAAATCCCTTTCCAATTTTCATTTTCAATTCTGGTGTCTCCATAGTATGTCTTAACTGTTCTGTCCTGGTTTTTCAGCACTGTGTTTCTTTATATTACAAGAGCCCGTTCTGGGGTAAATGGGCCCTGTCCCCACCTTGTCCCTTTTATTCAGAACTGGGTCCTCCCCTTTAGTCATCTTCCGTTTTAGTAACCGGAAGAAACTTTCTTAACAACCAAATATGGTAATATAAACACTTTCGCACCGTACCTGGTGCAGCAGTGTTTCCGCAGAGTTTGGTATTGTGCAACCCACTCTTGTCCACAGCGGCTTACAAAGCAACGTTTTGATCGTTTATCTTAGTGAGGTACAGTATTTGCTCATTAGCAATGAAGCACCTCATAAGACACGTTGTTTTGACGTTTGTGGCAATATTGACTGTATCCAAAGCAGACATATATTTGCACAATCCGCGCGGGAGCAACAATCGACTGAACGAACGATCAGCCGCTCGGAAAAACGCAAACAGGCTTTTTGACTCACAGGTATAGTAAAAGAAGCGTTGAATCAGTTCTTTTATCGTAAACTTTGGTCCATATCCGAGGCTTAATGCAATCCGCACTCATACCTTCACGAATCAATTACCCTACAAATTGTCCATTGCATTAATTATGACACTTGACTGAGCCCAAAGTGAATTTCTAAAGATGTATTTTAAGGAAGCATAGATCGAGTTAATGAAAGTAAACCGGGACTTGTACTTTTATTTTGGTTGATAGGGTCATGGTAAAGCATGTCTTCTGAAGCTTTCAGCTGGTAGTCTGTGAAAGATCTTTTAATTCTTATGACAGAATGATAATAAGTAGATGGGTTCTCAGCCCGTGTTAATTAGCGGTAGTTTATAATATGCTGCATTAGCAACGACATACAACGCGATTTTGAATAGAGCCACACAGTCAAAGCCATAGTCAAACTACTTCAACCCTAGAGACACTAGACAGGAGTGGGAGAGTCGAAACATCGATCGGATCGGATCGGATCGTCGTTATTTTTTGCATTCAATAACTTAGCGAGCGCGGCATCATACTATGTCTGATCGTACACTTGTTTGCAAGGTGAACATATAATTTAACGGTAAGATTTCCGCACGGTCCCTACTTCATTATGCATTCTGTAACTATACTATTTCGTTCTTCGAACACAAGAAATATTTGCACGTGAATTACACCAGACAAGACAGTTTCAGCATGCATAATGAAGTAGGGACCTGTGCGGAAATCATTCCTTCAGAACTTTCAGTAAATTTCACTTTCCCCAACCACACCCCTCTTGACATTTTTAGCGACTTCTATGAGTCGTATATCATGTGGAAATTCTTATGCCGCAGATTGATCTCTTCTAAGTTGTTTACGTGTTTCTTTTTTTCAGAATAATAATCGTGGTGGATACAATGTTGGCGACAAAACTAGTAAACCAGCCAGCAAAAGGGAGGAACAATATAAAATGGTAAGTGAGAACCTGGTTTTCAATAATCAAGTGTGAATGATGATTACAAAAACAACAACAACAACAATTATTATTATTATTATTATTATTATTATTATTAGATACTTATATTGCACATATTCTATGGAATAATCATAGTTACTTATATCATATCAAATGGTTGAAGCAGTTACAAGACTACTGACCTTCCATTTCTTCAACCCAGGGTATGAATCCTGTTGTCCCATGCAGGTTGAGTTTGTTGCTGGTTTTCTATATCTCCCAGGGATTTTTTCTCTGGATTTCTTTCCTCCATAAAAAGCCAACATCTCCAAATTGCAATTTGATCTGAAAATTTAAATGAAGCAAGTAATTGGTGCTACATGTAGCTCTTGTGGTTTCGGCCTGCCTGACATGTAGACAGCCAAAACTTCATAATCAAATGAAAATAAATAAATGGAGGATGGTAGCTCAGTGTTAAAGGGGTGGCAAATGGCACCTCCAAAATCTTGGGTGTTGCAAAATTTTCATCCAATCTTGAAATCTTGGCAGCATTTGCAAAGAGTCTGTAAGTCTTGTTTAAAGTGCATTTATTTTGGTCTCGTAGTCTCAGATTTGTTATCATAGACAACAACAACAACAACTTTTATTTACCCTAATAAATTACAAGAAAGAGAATATATATAGTATAAATAGAGGGTCTCTGTCAAAATTTAGCTTCCCGCTATCTCTGTACTGAAAGTCTATGTAAAGTCAATTTTGTCGGCACAGGGTCTCAGGCTCAGATTTTTGAAAATTGTTTAGTCTCAGTCTCTGATTTTTAAACAAGGGTCTCCACATCTTGGCAAGTCTCAGATTTTACCATTGGCTACCCCTTGTTAACATAAACTGTGTGATGGTTATGCTTGTAGAAGCTGGGCATGCACCGAAGCAATACCTCCCTTAAACTTCTATATATTTATTTTTTTTTTATGGATGTAGTCGTTTTTCCAAAGTGGACAAAAAGGCGAGTCGTTGTTAACTTTTGAGTGGACCAACCAGCATGGTTTGGGTGGCAATGATGACACAAACCCACATAAAATGAATGGAAATGTTGTGCTTCAGTACATGTGTCAACCAGTTCCTGGGCAAGGCGTACCTGCAAACTTGAATGATCTGCAAAATGGTTTGTCAACAAACACTCAGAATTTCAAGGCAACCAATAAGAAAAGTGCCGAGACACAGAATGAATATAAGGCCAGGAAAAATGGTGATGTCTCAAAAGACAGGGGGCTCCATGAGACATGGGAATGGTATGACAAGTGTAAAAGAAAAGAAAGAAACAAGGGTAAGTTGTATAGCATGTATTTGTATCCCTTATGCCCCAGTATCTAATTAAAAATTCTCTTTTATTAGTCCCTTACATTTTGTATGGTACCTGTTAGGAGAATGTGTAAGAATATCAAAAGAGTTCATCATTAGTGATCATTTCCTCATACAGTTCATTGGATTTGTTTACTACATGTATATATGAAATATAATAGTGATATGAAAATTATGTCAAAGACATTGATTCAATGGCTTGATTGAAAGGGTCAGGGCTGGATGTAAGGGTACAGTATATAATTTTTCCACTGGACAGCAAGGAGGTGGGTAGGGAGGAGGGCACCTAGGGTGCTTGTGACCCCCTCCCTCCATTAATTTGGTGTTAGTAATCAAAGTGTTATTATTTGGCAGGTCTTTTTACTGCTGATCAAAAGCTTGCTGGAGAGGATAGTATCTACACAAGGCAGAACCCTACTGGAACACGCCGAGGGTATGAATGTCCAGAGGAGAGGGACTACTACCCTTACTGGCACCCCACTGACTGGAAAGACATTGCCATCATGACTAATGATGTCTCTCGATGTGATTACTACAAGAAGCACAGCTTTAATGTGGAACCCAAAGGCAGGCTTAATTTCTTCGTTCTTATTACTGCTTTTATTTTAATATATTGTATGCTTTCCCGATTGTTGATCTGTGGGTTATACTTTGCTAATTAGATGTTTGTATCATGACAATTTTACAGGAGAATGTGTTGAACGGTACCCCAACAAACAACGCAAACATTGGTCTAGATACAATAATGCCAAAGACTGTGAAGAAAGCAATGGAAAGTGGATGGTATTCACAAACTTTCTAGAGAAGTTCCCATATTACAAGTATGGAAGTGAAAAAAAATGCCTTGAAGCTGGAGATCGTTACACATGGGCCATTCCTCATGGGTTCGTTAACCCTCAGTGCATGTTGAAGCTTGACCCTCCATACTGTGGTCAGGCTCCGTGGACCCGCGATAATCACCTTGGTAACACACCAGAAGGAGTGGCACCAAACTTTACTTGGACTATACCATATTTCCCATCTGGGCAAGACCAACTGTGTGTGTTTCGTATAAGGTTAGCTATGGTCATTATTATTATTATTATTATTATTATAATTATTATTATTGACTTCACTGCAAAAGTTATTTCTCAACAGAAGTCAAAATTGAACTTCCCCACCCTCCAATTTAATATTTCCTTTCAAACTACAGTATCTACTGAGGTGTCCAATATCAATAAGCTTTTAGCTTCTACTGGGTTTCCTCGCTACCTTCATTAGTGCTGTAACAGTCCTAAGTAAATGCTGTAATGTTTGTGTAGCAAAATTAAAAAAAATAAGAAACAATCATTATTCTGTTTGGACCAAATCAATAAATGAAGTTTGGTACTGAACATTTTTCCCTGAATTCAATTCTAACTCAAATAGAGGCATTACAAATAAACACCTAACTTTCTCAAAGCTACTGAGCAAAATGTTTTATCACATGGTGTTTTTTTTGTTGTTGTTGTTTCTAATGTTGGGTTATCAGTCTGGACTAAAGATGTTCTACTGTACTCATTCTTTTATCCTCCAAAGAAAAACACAAATCATTAGTACCAATCATTTGAAAACATGTGTAAACTGGTTGCTGGTTGCAAACTGGTTTTAATGAAGACTTGAGAAAGTTGTGTGAGAGTCTTAAGAGCCAATCATTTGATCAGTTCTTCCTGGGGTGTTTGTGTGTGTGTGTGTGTGTGTGTGTGTGAGTGTGTGTGAGTGTGTGTGAGTGAGTGTGTGTGAGTGTGTGTGTGTGTGAGTGTGTGTGTGTGTGAGTGTGTGAGTGAGTGTGTGTGTGTGTGTGTGTGTGTGTGTGTGTGTGTGTGTGAGGGGGGATGGGGGTTAGGGCACATGTTTCCTTAATCTCTTTGCATTTTCACCCTTTTTCCCAATTGATAAAACCAGTTGTTCCCTAATTTTGTTCCCTTGTTCCCACCAATTTTATCGGAGATCCCCTTGTTTCCTCAAAGTAATTAAAAAATATCTCCTGTTCCCTGAAAATAAATGCCTCTGTTCCCCTTGGAGGGGCCTGCCTTTTATTGCAGTGTGAGCCCAAGCAATAGTATTTGAAAAATACTAGAAAGGATTGAAAAGAAAAGAAACTGCATAGTGCCTATCAATTCCTTATATAGTGTTTAAACATACAAGTTACTCAAGCCGATATCTTCCATATTTGATTTTAGAACAGTACATAAACAAGACTTGAGAAGATGCTTTACCTTTACACAATCTTGACAGTACATGTATGTTCAAATTGTATATTAATAGCTCATTTTCTTTCTTTTTCTAGGTATAACATCTCTACCGATGATTACGATGGTTGGAACACAAATGCAAGTAGCAATGAGCAGTAAGTTACTTGCATGCTAGAAAATTTTTTACCGAGCCTTTAGAGTATATTTCATTCATCTTGTTCCCTCGCGGACCAGGAATGTTATAAAATATATATAGAAAAACGATAATAAATAATAATAATAATAATGATAATAATATACGCCCTTTGCGATCCTTAAAACAGTTTTTCTATTTTTTTATGAAGCATTTGTACCTACGTCAACATAGTTTTGAAATAGCGTAAGTCTAAAATTTCGTCAAAATACCTTCGCTCTGGGCTGTACATGAATTTCCAACTCCCTGTTTATACAGTATGCACAGTGTTAACAGAGTCGTGAAATGTTTTGAACCTGTGTGTATTTAGAATCCTCATGTTCAACAGATATGAATCTGAACATTTTAGAAATTTTGATTAGTCCTAGAGTTCAGCCAAGGTCTGTGCATACGAACTATGGTCTGTGTTGGCGGTGATTGTTTAAAGCGCGGGAAATTTTCGCTCAAACAGACGTCATCCGCCAATAAAAAGCTTACTTTGGTATTTATCTTTGTCCTACCGTTTTCATTAATTTTTAGACTGATTCAGCAAAACCCTGCAGTGGATATTGACGCCACAACTCCTTTAAGACTAGCCATAAACACAGCACAGTATGGGCGAACTTTTCAGGACAGAACACATGTAATACAACTCAGCCATCGCCTGACATATGCTGTACCAGACGAAAGTACTATCTTCAATTTGAATGTTCGTGGAAAAAGAGGGAATATTGTGCAGGTTTGGACAAAGGGCTGTAGACTTGATTAATACAGATAAGAAGCACATAGTAACACTTGCAGTGGCATTGCATTGTCAGTTATACTTAGTACACTGTAGTCATGTCTTGTATGGTCTTTTATTGTACGAGGCCCTGTTAGGGGTTTTAGGGAAAGGCATAACTGGCAAAATAATTTTAGGGATAAGGGATTACTGACTAAATAATTTTAGAGATTAGGGATAACTGAGATAGTTTTAGGGATAACAAAAAATAGCTTTGATTTCTCAATTGTCACACGTTTGGTCACTTTTGCCGAGAATTTTCGTCACCGGCGACTGGTAACGAACCGGACCGAACAGTAACGGGTCGCTTTAAAATTGCCACGAATTGCCAAATTCCAAAAATAAGTAATTTTGGGGATAACAGTGTCGGTAATTTTATGGATAAGGAATAACTGTCCCCGGAATATAAGGGATAAGGGATGACTTACCCCCCCTAACAGGGCCTTTTGTGTGCACATCTTATTGACCAAGCGCAAGGGCCGTACTGAGAAAATATCAGCCCTAGGTCTTGACAGAACTACTCAAGAGTTTTGCAGTGATTTTTAGTTTAACCTTCCTGCCAGTTTGATTTGAAAGACTAAAATCTGACTTCGAATTTCGGGGGATCATTCAGGACTTTACCCGGTCCGATACTTGGAAAATATTGGCCCTCGCGGGGCCAAAAATGAAGAAATCGGATTGGCTGATTTTAGGTATTAGCCCTCGAAAGGCCGTCTTGCCCGCTCGGATCAGAACTTGGGATTCGCCTCATCAAGCCCGCTCGTGGAACAAGTCAAATAATAAATGCTTTTATAGCCTGTTGAGAAAAGCCTTCTTGCACCATTCAGTTTGAGGAGGCAGGATGGCCGAGTGGTCTAGGGCGCGGTAATTCAATGCGGTGACCCGGGTTCAAATCCCGCTCTGGCCACTACCTGGTGTTGTTCTGGGTAAGTGCCTGGTTCAACTCCTCGATCAACCTTGTAAATAGCCAACTGGTCTGCCTCCCACCAGTTGGGATTCTTAACTATGTTGTATGCTGTATGTAATAAGTGACTCTGAAAAGCCTCGTGGGGACGAGCCACTATATGTATGTATGTATGTATGTCTCTGCTGTGTTGGTTTTCTTTTTAAGAACGTCGCTTCGGAACTTCAAGGCACTCAGTTTGAATACTAGTACTGTAAAAGACTTTTAGCTTCTAATGAAATTTGATCACCGCTAAACGCACTTGGTCGCTATTACAATATTTACGAGTTCGTTAAGTTGCGCCTAGATCACTCTTGTTTCTCCATAACGCGGAAGTAACGTTCCTTTGCTGTTTTTTTTTGTGTGTGTGTGTGTTGTTAGGTTTACCCTGCCGTGGAATACGATTTTATTCCTAGTAAACTGAATATACGTAAAGACACTGATCTAGTTCACATACAGTGGGCAGGTAAGTTGCTATAAGTACTGTTAATTTTTTACTGGTCTGTCTTGCTCTGCTTGATTCTGGTTTTTGTGAAAGGTGATGTCTTGCGAAATAAAGGACTGTGCAGCAATTATCCTGGGGGGGGGGGTGGCTGGCTCAAAAACCTGACAGGGGATATCAAGTAAAAATAATGCCTAGATAGGGGGGGGGGGCTCAGATTAAAATTACTCTTATTACAGGGGTTGGCCCTAACTTTCATTTTATTTTTTATAAGTCAGACAGCTTGGAAATGTAGATAGAGGGGCGGTGGCAGTGGTTTTGGTGGTGTGTGGGTGGGAGGTAGTAAAAATTATCAAGAGATCAAGAGGGGGGTGGGCTAAACTAATTCTGCTTTTGCGAAAGGGGGCACTACTGAATAATTTCCCCTTTGAAGCTCATTTTTCAGCAACCCCCCCCCCCCCACCCCACCTCTTCTGATAATTATTTCACAGTCCCTAATGACGATCGTATATGTTAAGCCTGGTTAATTTGTGAAGGGTATTATTTTTAAGCACTGTCATGGGCAAAGTTCTCCTAATATGAGTCAAACCTACCGCCTTCCGACTACCTCGGAGTTCGGTCGCTCTAGTTCTAAGATTGACAATAACATGGTGAATGATACATCTGTTATGATCGTCGTTGCTCAAAGTGCTCAGCTGAATCATTGTTTTGAAAACTTCTGAAGAGTTATTTTGCGAAATAAAGTTAAGGTTTTTTTTCTTTTTAAAATTCATTTTATTCGAACTCTAGTTAAAAGTTTAAAGGTTTGAAAGAGTATTGTTGTCTTCTTTTGTTACAGGCTCAAATACTCACAACAATGGTAACCCGGCTGGTGATGGCCAGGCAGGGGATGCTGGGGAGGGCAAGACAGGTGAGATGCACGGGAGGGGAAGGTGGGGGCAAGTGTTGGTACTGTTTGCGTCAGATAGAGAATCAGTGCCCTAAACGGATCAGTAGCAATAATGATAATAATAATAATAATAATAATAATAATAATAATCCAGTGTGATCGGAAAATCGAGGCTAGAAGACCAGACATTGTCTTTATTGATAAGAAGGAGAGAGAGGTTGTTGTGATTGATGTTGCCATCCCAGGTGATGACAGGGTGAAAGAGAAGGAACTCGAGAAGGTAGAGAAATACCAACTATTGAAAAATGAAATTGCAAAAGTCTGGTGCATGCGAAAAGTCATCGTAGTGCCTGTTGTCATTGGGGCTCTTGGAGCCGTATCAGTCAACTTTAAGGAGCACATGAAGCGAATCGGCTTGAACGTGAAGCTGGAAGTTATCCAGAAAACAGCACTGTTGGGGACAGCAAAGATACTAAGGAAAGTACTGACTCTGTAAAAAAAGAAGGAAAAGAGAGTCCTGGGACCTGTGGTGACTTGTTGTAACCCGCTCCAAAGGACTATATACCAGGCTGAACATCCTAGTTTAGCCTGAGTCTACAAGGAATGGACATAATAATAATAGTAATAATAATAATAATATGTAGATTCTTTTGAATATTTAACAATCATTCTCTGAAATCGAGGTGTATAATGGCAGGATGTTTTTAAAACCTTATTCACCGAGATTTGAAGAGTTAAATTGTTTTAGTAGAGCATTATATAAATGAAGCATCCTCTGTCACATCTCTCAGAAACACATCCAAAGCAAGAATCAACTCACTTGCACTGGGAATGCTTTTATTATGCACAGGCATGACGAATTTCCAAGATTTCAAAGACTTATTCTCTTATACGTTTGTATCACATTTTTCCAGGCACAGACAGAAATAACATGGTTCAAACCAAAGATCTGCTAGGCAACTATCCAGTCCCGTGGGAGAAATCTGATTTGTTTAAGAATGCCACAGCTCTCTGGACAAGTCACGATTATAAGACACCACTTCCTGAGGATATTGCCGTTAGTTTTGCGTCTGCAGGCAAGTGTTATGCCTAGATGTAAAAAAAGTGTCGTTTGATTCATTACTTTGATGAAACGCGTGTCAACTAGTTCATTGCTTTGTTGCTTTGATGAAGAGCGTGTCAGTTGTTGCATTGATTTAGTGACGGCGCATGTCATTTGGTTCATTGATTTATTGAAGTGCGAGTCGGGTGGTTCATCACTTTAGTGACGGCGCGTGTCAATTGGCTCATTGCTGTCGCAAAGCGCGTATCAATTGCTTCATTGCTTTGGTGAGGTGCGCCCCAGTTTTCCCAACGCCTTGCTAAACCGGACATCAATTGTTTCGTCGCTTAGATGAATTACGTTTTAATTGGTTCATTCCTTTGAAGTGCGCGGCGATTGGTGCATTCGTTCTAGTATAGCGCGCGTCAGTCCCATGATTTTCCCATAAGTGTAAAGTCAAGGTCAATCGAAACAAGGTCCCCATGGCGCATTGAAATTACAACCACGTGATGAGAAGGACATCAGCCATTGGTCTGTTAAAATAGTTTCCGGATCTAAAAACAGATTCTGTCCCCTTATCACAGTAAGAGAACCCAGTATGAAAGATGCTTTCTCTTACCTCATTTTCTCTTGGTTATCTCCAATATCTCTCCGCAGGTTATTACAGTTGTCTGCGGGCTAAAAAGAACAAGTGTGAAACAGAATCCGTAGAAAAGAAGTCATCAAGAATGGATTCGCTTCTCAACAATGCGCCCGCCTCGTACGCTGGCATGCTTTTGAAGTTCAACAAAAAGGGATGTTTTCACTATATCTGTTCAAGAAACAACAACTTCTCGAACCGAAGCCAAAAAGGAACACTTTGTGTCGACTGAACTGATTAGTGGTAATAAAATTAATAGTATTGTTCAGGTTCTCTTGATTTTAAGTTATTATAGTAGTACGATCCAAAGTGTTCAGTAGATACTTACAATAATGATGAGTTTTACGAGTCCAGAATGATTCAAATTATATTGGTCGCACGTAATCGGGAGCAAGCCGGGCACCACTGACAGTGAAAGTCCTAAGAGGGGGTGGGAAGGGCTAGGACTTGTGAGTTGCATTTAAGGTTAATGTTCTTGCAGTTGGAGATGTGAAACAAAGATGTTTACGCTAACTGTTGAGTAATGAAAAAAAACTCATCCAATCGATTAATGTTGGAAAATACTTTCTCAAACTCATTAGTAATGCAAAAGGGCAAGACAGGTACCGTGAAGTGTTTGGATATCGATTGAAACACGGCTCATTTTTGCATCGCTAATTTCTTCTTCAAAATCATTTCGTTCGAGAAGCAATATCCAACACTCGATATTTGTGTTTCATCACAGGTCAAACACCTCTACTTTCGCCAAAAATGCTTCGCTGCGCGTCGTATTTTCAGATTTCTTCTCGGTGTTTTATCTGTGATAAAACACTGTATCTCTTGATTGATTTTTACTCCAACAATGCGGCATTACGGGAAGGGAGTGCAAAAAGATAACTCACCATCCCCCTCAAAGAAAGGTGAAGTGATCGGCCCACAATGGCTACCGCCCTTCAGTTGTAGATAGTAGGAATCCTAAGCAAACACGGCGACGACGTCGAGGTCGACAACACCAGTGAAACAATGAATTTAAATTCTTACTGTAATGATGCAAATGAATATATGAAAGACCATATATTTGAACTGCGGAGTAATATGTAATGACATTAATTGATCATCGCAGTTATGTACACAACTTAAGCAGCTGTGAAATTAAAGCCTGAAAAAAAAAAACACAGGCCTGAACGGGATTCGAACCCATGACCTCTGCGATACCGGAGCAGTACTCAACCAACCGAGCAATCAAGCCAGCTGGGAGCTGGTCATGTATATATGGTCTTTCATATATTCATTTGCATCATTCTTCTCCATCTACGGGTATATTACGAACTCTCAACATGACCAGCTCCTAGATGGCTTGATCGCTCAGTTGGTAGAGGTGATGGGTTCGAATCCCGTTCAGGCCTGTGTTTTTTTTTTTTAGGCTTTAATTTCACAGCTGCTTAAGTCGTGTACGTAACTTCGATGATCAACTAATGTCATTTCATCTTACTGTAATGTTGGCGGCAGGCTTCATTTTTCATGCAAACTGTAAAATTTTCCAATTGTCATTATCCTCTTTTCATTCCGAATTTTTCCAAGCAATTTCGCCGTTGTATAATCACACTCTTCGAGGAAGCTTGAAAAATGGTCATTTTACGTTACTGTTCTGCACGGGACGGTAAAGAAACCAACCAGACTGTATTTCGCACGTGCAGTTTCATTGTTTACATTATTAGCACTATTCTTTGGTGCGGTCCCAGTTGACGTCGTTGTCGGCTCCCTAATGTAATGGTGTTACGCTGATGATGTAAGGCTTAGGATGTATGTAAGGCTGATGATGTTATGTTGTTGGGCTCCCTAATGTAATGAAACAGTAATATTGAAAACACAACTACACCGTTAGCGGGAAATGACTCGTTTTTCTCTCGCGCCCTTGTGCCAAAATACAAATTCTCCCTACCGGTCTAGCCGTTTTTTTTTAACAGAATGTAAATAATAGGGCAATAGAGAATTTAACTCATGATTACGTGACTTGCGATTTATTACATTTTATTATATATATTTTGGTTCTTTACGAAATTCACATTCATTACCGTTATCACCCCTTCACTTATCTTGTTTCTGTACGTTGCAAGGCTAGATGTATTTTATAATTTCTACCAGAACGGTTTTCAAATTGTTTTGGCGTTTGCCTTGATTTTGCAGAGGTACGATAGGTGATTCACTTAAAAATTTGAATCCCTTTTTCAACCAATCAGAGGGAAAAGTAAGAGCAGTGGTCACTTACTTTGACAAGTTTGCGCACGCTTGTTGTTGACATGTGTTTGCTCTGAACTCTAATTGACTGGCATACCGCGCTTGGTGCTTGCCGTTCCAATTGGTCCATCAGATGGTGTGCACGTGATCCAATTCGCCAAAGTAATTCCATTGCTTTCAAATTTTCAACCGTTGTCTGAAAACCGCTCTAATCTTAACACGAGGTTTATTAAGAAGTGTAATCATTGCAAGTTCTGCAGCGTTATGGTGCTGGTCACATTGTTATTAAGCTGGTTGCCATTGTTCACTTTCTCGTTTTTGAGAGCGACTTTGTAATGCCCTTTAATTAATACATTTTTATATAATTTTGTCACAATAAACTGAGCAGAACAAATAAAATAGATGAAATTAATTTTTATCTTTAACGCGAGAAAATCCAGCGATCTTAAACACTAATATGACGTCTTTAACGGTAATGTAGAGAAACAGGTACGTCATCATAAATACATGTTATAAAATGAATATATAACTCAGGCTTGGTTAAATCTATATAAGAATGCATCCTTCAAAATGGCAGATTATTATTAAAAGATGTTCAATTTGACAAACAATGAAAGTTGAAACATGAAATGGATAAAATCGACTTCGCGATTTGAACCAACCGGAAAGAGCTAACCGAAACGTCTTAAGCGTTTGTAAAACTGGTCGTCGAAAGGAAATTTCCTATGGGTAACACGTACTTTGTTTCATCGTTGTGCATAAATAATTCAGTAAGACCTCACCGTTATTAAGCCTATCTAAGAGTTATCTTCATGCAATGACAAGTATCAGAAACCCATTAGACTTGAAAAAACATGACTCGCGTTCACAGCTTGGCCGGATTTAGTATTTCCTAAGTACCGCATTTGGAAACAGCTTACCCTCCAGTCTTTGAGCTTGTTGGCGCTGCCCCGCTTCCACATCGCATTGTAAACAACATGCATTTGTAAAAACGACGTATCCGCCATGTTTAAAGCAGAGGTGGGTGCTACTGAAGCCAATTTGATTGGTTCATTTGCTTTGTTTTGAACTTCCAAGTCAAATATGGTAGTTGGTAGATTGAAGGTAGACAAGCTGTGGTTGACGACAATCAAGGCAGTTACAGGTTTTAAGTCTCATAAGTTTCTGATTGTAGCCAATTTAAGCTGAATAGTTTTTTTTTTTCCACTTGCTGGATAACTACTCTTGATCTGTCAGTATGTAGCAGAAAAATTCCATCACTGCACACAAAGGACAGAGTCTTCACCCAACAGCGAGCAGAGCTCCCGTAACCTCTGCTGCATTCTTGGCACCCCGGCAAGTTGCGACTCTAATTTTTGTTTCTCTTCATTGAACGTTAGTCTGGTAACAGTATCAAGTTCTTCCCATCTCCAGCCACCTTCTCCATCAAACTGGAGCAGATGTGAGTGGAATTTCCTGGAAAATAAGTGAGATTCATTGTCATATGCTTTTGTGTTCGTATTAACAAGGTGTTCACGACGAAAAAAAAAGTAGAAAACAGAAAAGAAATCAAGGATTCCACAATTGTGCGCATATTAAAACCCCACGGTATCTACAGGAAAGAAAAGCTGTGTTACTGCAGATTACAAACAATGATGTACAAACCAAAGAGAAGGCCTGTGAGAGATGCTCAACAGGCTTATTCCAGCATCTTTGGCAGCCTGAAAAATACTTCCCTCCACGTCTATACTCACTGCGCTGGTGCATTCATCCAGTAAAGCAAACTGAGGCCTGAAAACGAAAATCAGCAACAACATGTATAGTCTTCTCCGCAGCTACTGTCTGGCTTGACACGCAATGCTCCCTCCCAAGGGAAAAGCGTTGCGTCAAGAGCCATACAACAACTGCAAAGAAGAGTACATGGTATAAGACTTTGAAACCAGTCATATTTTGAATGTGATTAGGAAAAGGAAATTTCTGGTTTTTACTAATTTTCATGCGCGGAAAAAGGGCGGCGACAGGATATTGAACAATTAGACCCGTAGACGGCAAGGGCGAAGGTTCTGATATTGAACAATTAGACCCGTAGCCCGCAAGGGCTACGGGTCAATAGCCCATGAGGCGAAGCCGAATGGGCTATTGACCTGTAGCCCTTGAGGGCGAAGGGTCTAATTGTTTTAGTATCACCCAACTAGTCGGACAGAAAAAGAAAATAATAAAGTTAGCAAATGCAAGTTGAAGAAAGATTTATTTGGAAATAAAACAAAAGGAAGCGCCACGAATTTCGCTACTCGAGGACTATTACTAATAGACCTCTAGTAGCGTAGCCAATCAGATTGCGGCATTTGCATTAGTCCACTAGTTGGGTGATACTAATATTGCTTTAGTATCAACCACCCAGTTGGACAGAAAAGGCAATAATAAAGTTAGCAAATGCCAGTTGAAGAAATATTTATTTAGGAATAAAACGAAAGAAAGCGTCACGAATTTCGCTACTCGAGGATTATTACTAACAGTCCACTAGTAGTGCAGATTAGCAATCATTAGTCCACTGGTTAGGTGATACTGAATAGAGGATATTACACGGTGGCGCGAAAATATGAATTTTATTTCCGACTGGTGAAAAACAATACTTTACGAGCGAGCGCGACGAGCGAGTAAAATGTTGTTTTTAACACGGGAAATTACAGTTCATATCTTCAAGTCCCGAAAGCAGAATGAGCTCCGGCACCGTGGGTATTCTGTGGCACACGTAAGAGTACATCCTCTGTTTGAATTCAGGCTGACTATTCCAGCGTTTTAATTTACAGTCTTATTCCGAAAGGCCAGCAAATGTATACTTTGGCATAAAGTAAATTTATTTCATAAGTACTGGATTTACACACGAAAATTCCAATGAGTGAAAATTGATCCTTGCGCACCCCGGTGTGCACCACAAATAAGTCAAAAGAAAATAACTGATAAAATTTAAGACGAACTGAAAGAAAACCTGTGATAGAAAAGACGAGCCATGCCCATTCGTTGCTTCTCTCCGCCTGAAAATACGTCTTTCCATTCTTTCACCACATCCCAACCTTTGCAGACAAGAATGAAGAGAACATTTCTAAAATTTACTTAACATAACATAGCTTTACCCACAGATTACCAGAAACCAGTAAAACTTGAAACGTGCAACTGCCTTTGAATGTCTTTTACCACAGCTTGTCAACATTCAAGCTTCCAATAAGTATCATATCAAGAAAAACAAGAGACCCCACATGAACCAATCAAACTGGCTTAAATGGGTATGACGTACTAGCCGGAAAAATACGCGCCAGACACGTCACTGTTGTTTACGATGCGCCGCGGAGACAGCGCCACCAAGCTCAAAAACTGGGGCAAGCAGTTTCCAAATATTGTACTTGAAAAATATTGAATCTGAAGAAGCTGAGTAAGAGGGTTACACGTTTCAAGTCTCAAGGTGTAAGTCAATGGCCAGTGCAAAAATATCAGATAACGATAAAAATGGATACAGTTATAAAATCTACACACTACACTACACTACACTAAACTACACTACACTACACCACACTACACTACACTACACTACACTACACTACACCACACTACACTACACTACACCACACTATACTACACTACACTACACTACACTACACCACACTATACTACACTACACCACACTATACTACACTACACCACACTATACTACACTACACTACACTACACTATACTACACTGCACTACACTACACTGCACTACACTGCACTACACTGCACTACACTACACCACACTACACTACACTGCACCACACTACACTACACCACACTACACTACACTACACTGCACCACACTATACTACACTACACTACACTACACTGCACCACACCACACTACACCACACTACACTACACTACACCACACTATACTACACTACACTACACCACACTATACTACACTACACTACACTGCACACTGCACCACACTACACTACACACTACACTACACTACACTACACCACACTATACTATAGTACATTACACTACACTGCACTACACTACACTACACTACACTGCACTACACCACACTATACTACACTACACTACACTACACTACACCACACTATACTACACTACACCACACTACACTACACTACACTATACTACACTGCACTACACTACACTGCACTACACTGCACTACACTACACTACACTACACTACACCACACTATACTACACTACACCACACTATACTACACTACACCACACTATACTACACTACACTACACTACACTATACTACACTGCACTACACTACACTGCACTACACTGCACTACACTGCACTACACTACACCACACTACACTACACTGCACCACACTACACTACACCACACTACACTACACTACACTGCACCACACTATACTACACTACACTACACTACACTGCACCACACCACACTACACCACACTACACTACACTACACCACACTATACTACACTACACTACACCACACTATACTACACTACACTACACTGCACACTGCACCACACTACACTACACACTACACTACACTACACTACACCACACTATACTATAGTACATTACACTACACTGCACTACACTACACTACACTACACTGCACTACACCACACTATACTACACTACACTACACTACACTACACCACACTATACTACACTACACCACACTACACTACACTACACTATACTACACTGCACTACACTACACTGCACTACACTGCACTACACTACACCACACTACACTGCACCACACCACACTACACTACACCACACTACACTACACTGCACCACACTATACTACACTACACTACACTACACTGCACCACACCACACTACACCAAACTACACTACACTACACTACACTAAACCACCCTACACTACACTACACTACACTACACCGCACCGCACCACACCACACCACACTACACTACACTACACTACACTGCATTGCACTACACTACACCACACTACACTACACTACACTACACTACACCACACTACACCACACTACACCACACTACACCACACTACACCACACTATACTATAGTACATTACACTAATCTGCACTACACTACACTACACTACACTACACTGCACTACACTACACTACACTACACTACACTGCACTGCACTGCACTACACTAGACTACACCACACTATACTATAGTACATTACACTACACCACACTACACTACACTACATACGGGGAGGCACCGTGGCCGAATGGTTAGGGCGTCGGAATTGTAATCCGGTCACGATCCCGGGTTCAATTCCCGTCCTGATCTCTACCTGGATATGTAATACGGTAATCCCGAGTTTCAGATCCTCGACCACGCCATCAAACAGCCAAGCAGGTCCGGTTCCCGCCAGTTTGGATTCTAAGCAGAGTTTATGTTCGTAGTTAGAATGCACGGCCCCATAAGCTTTCTAGCTTTGATCACCACCGTGGATAAATGAAGTTTCTTTACTTTTTTTTACTACCTTTTGAGGGTAGCAGCACAATAGAGGAATAGAATGAGTTAATATACCGTACCTCCCTCTCGTTTGACGATATACTGTAGGTGAACTGTAGCCAGGATTGCTTCCAGGTCTTTGTCCGTGATGTCGTGACCCTGCATGTCCTCTAGATTGTGGGGATAGATCACCTGATCACGTAACGAGCCAATCGGCATGTAAGGTCTGTGAGATAAAACGGATCACAAAACTGCAACTTAATGACCTGTGTAATTTTTGGAACCCTTTCACTACCAAGATATGAAAAGTGATTCTCCTTAGCCAGAGCCACACATTTCCTGATACCATAGTTTTGAGAATTTAGTGTTTAGGCTGTCTCAACATGTAAAAATTACTGATTCAATACGCAAAGGGAAGTAAATGTAAGTACCTAGAAAAAAACTTGGAATTAGGTAGAGATAGTCTTACTTAGGGATCCTGTTGTCTGGAACTGTTTAGATAAGAATGTGAAAAATGTGAGAAGATTTATCTGTTCAAAAGAGTTCTTAAAACACCTACCAACAAAGCAGCACCAGAGAAGGTATCACTCATTAAAGGAACCTGCATGAACTTTAATAAGGATCTCGATGACTTTGTAATATTTTTAATTATCTTATTTATTTTTATTTAATTAATTGCAAGTTTGTAACTTTTAAATTTTTAATATAATTGTATATAGTTTTTTAGCTGTATATATGTGTAGCTTCCATAAGCTAATCCTTTTATAATGTCAAAGTACAAAAAAAGGTGCACAAAACGCGCGAAGGCACGTTAAAGAACTGTTTGTCGGTACACTGCAAAAAACTCAAAGAACTAAAGCTCTACCAGTTTGCACGTGCGATTCCCTAGGGGACATCACATGATGTTTGAACGAACCCGGATGTATCCAAACCGGATGTAACGCAACGTACAACGGTAGCCACAATATATATATATAGTTGGTTTGACAACTTATCTATCTTTTTATTTATTTATTTCATCGTTTTATTTGTCTATTTGATTATTAGGCAGGTCCACATTAGCTTGAATTAGTTGCCTGTACTCTAACCTGCAATATCAAATAAATTATATATGCCACTCTGTCTGTCAGTATGTATGTACAGTAGCCTTGAGTTGCCCATTTTCTCAACTTTCATCATCTATGTTCTTGTTAAGTTTTGCAATTACAAGAAGTTACACATTGTTGACTGCTGGGAGAGGAAGGTTTAAGCAATGAGTCAGAGAGGAAGGTTTAAGCAATGAGTCAACAAACTCGTTCCTGAGGTATTCTTTACAAGATCCTTTGTGGAACCGTTACATATAATAAACACATGACTTTATTTTATCTCAGATTTCCAGAGTAACACATAACATGATATATTATTTTTTTCTCAAGCATCTGAGCAGGCCAGAATTCTAAATTCTCGAATTTGATTGGCTACTCAAGACCTCGGGCACAGTTCTTTCTCGGTAAAAAACATATGTTTATTTTTTTGTCAAGCATCTGAGCGGGCCGGAATCCTAAATCCTACGAATTTGATTGGCTAATCACGCGCATGTGACCGGTACAGCTTTTTACGATAAGGCCTGCGGGCTGGATTTTTTTCCCCGCTGTAGCAATTTCCTATCTCTTTTCTTACTTTAAAAAGGAGACATCCAAAAAGCATAAATAGGTTATTTACCGGGCAAGGTCGGTCCGTATAGGAAAAAACTGTGCCCCTGGTCTTGAGTGCGGCCCGAGGCCGAGACCGACCTCCCGCCAGTGAAATAACATATATATAATATATATACATATATATATATATATAGCAAATAAAGAAGCCTAAGCCGTGTATTACACTGTGATAAAACACGACAGGCATTTGAGAACACGAGCGAAATGTAGAAACACGAGCCGCAGGTGAGTGTTTTCTACATTTCGCAGAGAACTCTTCATGAATTATTCATGTATTACTCTGCATTGCCAACACTAAGAGAAATAAGAAGCTGATCATTAACGGGACCTAAAGGACTTACACAGGCTTTTAAGTTTTTGTCAGCCATCACTGCAGACAGCTACACTACAGCGTACCTTTGCGGTATGTAGAACATGTGACTTGGTGGTGGTTTGGCCAGGAAACCTCGGTAAACAGGCCACAGTCCACTCAGAATGCGGAACAAGGAACTTTTGCCACAGCCATTTGGGCCTGTTATTAAGAGATGCATCCCTGGTTCCATCTGATAAGTAACACATGTGATTTCAAATACAATTATTGCAGCAACATATTAAGGAGGTGAATAGTTTTGAATATCCTTGGATATATAGTAAGTCAATCAGATTGCTCAAAATGCCAAGATTGCTGGCTTAGTATACATTATACTAATGTACAGTTTGTAGATAATGCTCTTACCTCAAAAGACAAGCTAGATACAACCACATCACCACATGGAGTAATAATTGCTACATCTTTCAATGCAATGCTTCCTTTAGTGTCGATTACAGTGCCGCCTGCCATTTCACTCACATCAACAACCTCCCCATGATTTACTGTACTTCTCAGATTCACTGCATCAAGGATCGACTCTTTTTGACTTAAAGCCTCTCTCTCTATTTGCCGCAGACAATGCCCTTGCTGCACATCTTCAAATACAGCAAACATTTCCGACACACGAGCTGTATATCCACTAAGCTCCATGATCTGTGTATTAAAGGTCATTACCCAAACAAAAGCATGAACTGGAAAATGGAAAATACTTAACCCTTTACCCTTACTCTTCAAATGAAATACTCAACCTAATGTATATCAAAATAATTTCCCTTTGACCATATTTGATACATGTACACATGGTCAGTTAAAAGTAAATTTTTGGTTTAATTTTAGATAATTTTTGCAAGATTGATTGGAGAGTTTACCAGTCAAATTTTGTCTTGCCAGTGATGTTGACTGGTCACATTTGATCGTATTGAAAATTGAATAAATGAAAATGTACATGTAGTTCAGTTGTTATCAGTATGTAGTGAGTCACTGTGTATTGTGCAACTTTGATCTGAAATCCTGGGTTAAATGCAACTAAGAACAGTTGTTTACAATTTGCGCATTGAAACAGACTGAATGTACCTGTTAATACATATTAGCTTAATTTCATTTGCTGCTGTAATTTATTTTCATTGTTGACAAGCTCTAAGCAACAAGATTCTGAAAATATATAATGCCAGTTTTGGTACATGGGCCCTTGTTTTAAGAGTTATTTATCTTATAAATTTGACTGGCCAGAAACCGGCAATGTGACCTCGCTTAAATGAATTTGGCCAGTCATTGTGTCCAGAGACTCTCGGGAATTCAGGGGTTTCAATAGAAGCCGGCAACCGGCGAATTTCGCCACCTACTTCCCAAATCGTCGCCGCCTACTTTCTAACATTAAATTTCTTTTTGGTCCCTTGAGTTTCTTGAGTCACAGAATTTCTCACCTGTTACAGCCGCCTACTTTAATATGGTCAGCCGTCTACTTTAGAACTTATTGAAACCCCTGGGAATTATTTTGAGACCTGATTACTGGTAAGTCCTCTTGAACATCAATCTAACCTCTTTGTATGATGACATGATTCTCTCAATCGCATCAGCAGCAGACACCATCAGTGAACGAGACACTGTGACATGTTCTGTTCTCACACTGACGCCCTGGTCACCCATTCCTTCCTGTTCTTCTTTAGTGCCTATCACAACAATAGTGTTATCACAGCTATTAAAATGTTGCTCAAATTTGGTTGGTTCATTTCTTTATTACTTATTGGTTACTCATTGATTTCATTGACGTCACTGATATTGTTGATTTACATATTCTTATGCCCGGATTAAGGCAAGTTTGGAAACTTGATTTTCTATCAGAAGAATAGACGTTCTCAAAGTCCTTTAAAATTTTTTTTTTCACGGTTGCAAGAGGTCGACTTGGAGCAAGTCTATCAGTAGAAATGAATCCATGATTGTACAGTATAATCATGTGCATCGTTTCATTTGCCAGGTGTGAGATAGAACCGTATGTAATCTTTAATTCATAGAATAAATCAGATACTAAGCTTGTCTCAAGTTCTCCCAGGATTCCATGTGGTTTATTCTGCTGGTAAACCCATAGAAACTGCAGTTTATTGCTTAAGTAATAGTCACCTTTTCCAGACAAAACACTTGATCCAACCATCACAAGACCAGCTGCACTCCACACATACTTCATCAGAAACTGCTCAAGCATTATAAACCATAAACGCTTGCTAAACAGCAATTCCATTTGCTGGACCAGAGATTGAAAGCTTTTTTTCAGTAATAGTAACTCCACCTATTTTTTTTTTTTTTAAAAAAAAATAGTCTTAATGTTAGTATTTTTGTGACAAAACTATGGCGATTGTTCAAGTTCCAGTTTATTGTTTGCCATCAGTTTTGAAACATAAATACATAAATATGCATGTAAAAACCTAGTGTTGAGGGAGCCAAAGGGAAACCACTGGACTTACATGTATAAGTAACAGGCTCCCTTGATTATTACTTTTAACGAATTATAAACAGTTATATAAACATAAACAGTCAAATCAATGGCAAAGCTTCTGGCAAAAAGTAATGGTAACAGGACTGAGTGGAGTCCAATTCAGTCTGTAATCATGCGAGTGATTAACAAAATTGGACGACCGCATAGCGGGAGTCCGATTTGTTTAATCACTGGTATGATTGCAGACCGAATTGGACCACACAAAGTCTTATTACCAGTTAATCATAACTTTAACAAAATGTATGATATATAAACTTCTTTTTTTTAAATCAAAACACCTGAAATTCCCATATTTATTTTGCTAGCAGTGAAAAACATTTAAGCACGCGCATAATAGCACGTACTCTCCAGTTACTCAGGCATGATGCGTACTGTCCTATTAAGGTTGAAATCAGGGCAGTTGATAACCAATCAGATTTGAGAATTTTGTTATATTTATGATTAACATTATTATATAGCAGATATTTGTTTTACGCATTGCTAGTCTCAAAACCCAAAGCAAAAAAAAGTGAAAAGAAAAAAAAGCAAAAAGAAAAGGTAAAAAAACAAATTATGAATGTAGAATTCTGTAGAACATAGAATTTTGGACCCTCTAGAAAATGAATTCCATTATATTCAACCCTCTCTCCTTGTGAAATCCCCCCTCAGTTGACAACCAATTTACACGAGGAGACAACGTACCTTGTGTCCACCATAAAATGCAATCTCTTCAGCGTTAGTGATAACTCTAGAGTGAAGAAATCTAAGTTGCCCCCTTTTATGCGATTCATCAGCAACAAGTCTGCCAAATTTGGGACTGAGTTTTTTTAAAACCACAGCAGTAAAATAAACCACCACAATCGCTATAACGACAGGGATTTGATAAGAAGAACCTCTGTTTCTAGCTAGAGAGTCCAGTGTCCAACAGATCATAAATACATCCAGGCACGGCTTCGTAAGATGAGAATATAAATGAGCTACAGAGCTGCAAAACATGCGTATATCCTCAGTTAAACACTCATCGGTATTCACCAATCTTCCATCCAAATTTCCGACACGATAGTAAGTTTGGTTTGAAAAGTATTTTCCATAGGCATAGTTCACCAGCTCGGTTCGAAACGTTAGGGCAATTTTACTCTCCAAAAACCGAATCATGCTGTTTATAAATGTGGCAGGAATAGCCACCCCGATCCATTTCACAAGCTGCCAAATAAATCTCCTCACATTCTTTTGCACAACTGACTTTATAATGCGTCCATCTAACTTCGCCACGTAGATTGAAAGGAAAGTTCGTATTACGAGGCAACCAGAGTGGAGAAACAACAGTCCCACTTGCTTCGTCCAAAAACCTGGGAAAACGATCTTCAGAAGCTTCCATACTTGTCGCAAGAATTCAAAATCGACTGCTGCTCCTCTTCGCTTTGCTTTGCTGTTCTTGTAAGGTTGAAATTCCACCTGTTGTCGGTTTGATGATTTGCAGGCATCTTGACCAACTTGTACATGTAGTTTTCCTAGGATCCCCTTTGCCACAACGGGCCCGTATTTCTTTAAAACATAAGCACTAGCGACGACAGCGACAGCTCCGCCCACAACTTGAGCTTTCCCATTTGTGAAAGGACCCATTTCAGTGGAACTCAAGGTGCAATGTGATCGCTCCCGGTTGAAAAGACAACCATGTTTACAGTTGGGGCGCTACACAGGTGTTAATGCGAAGCGGGGTAGCGAGGGGAGTTCCGATAAAAGCTCCAAATAGTCTTATTTTGGCTTAAATTCACTACTTAACTTAAACTTCACAACGACTTTTGTACTCTAAATTTCATGGTGAATAGTTTATAGTAAAAGAAATTGGACTTTCTACAGCCAGCCAAGCATTTGAAAGTTTACACTTCTCACGCCACCCTAGCTACTTGGTTGTTTTGGCATGAGTCCTTTTGTGAAAGGCCATTCAAGGTAACTGCAATGTCATGCCAGTAATAGGTCAGCGTCAAGGTTTTGTTCGCTGATAGGTACTTCATATATGATTCCTATAGTGTACCGATATATAGATTCATATACTGCACTCTTTAGTACTTGCGTTCTTGAGTGTCTTGGCTTACTTCAGTAACTTGGCGTGCTTGAGGTACTTTGCCAGCTTCAGTAACGTGGCGTACTTGAGTGTCTTGGCCTACTTCAGTAACTTGCCGTACTTGAGGTACTTTGCCTACTTCAGTAACTTTATTCTATTCTATTCAACATTTCTTTATACACGGTTAAAAATCATCAGGTAATACTAGTATTTAATATTTAAAAATTAATACTAATAAACTATTAATAAACAGTCCATTGTAAATACTAATTAATAAAAATTTGAAGTAAAAATTCCTAATTAAATATTTAGCTAATCCTGTTTTCCATGAATGCCGTGTCTAACTTTACTTTTAAATTGATTAAATGATTTTATCATCCTGAGATTGCAGGGTAGGCTGTTCCAGAGAATTGCACCACTGTAACTAAAGCTGTTTTTCATATAGTTAGTTCGTGGATGAGGTACAACCAGTTTGTTTTCGGAATCCCTTAAAGAATAGCGCATTCCACTACGTTTTAGAAATTTGGACGATAGGTATTCAGGAACCAAGCCATTTAAAGATTTATATACCATTAAGGCTTTCTGAATTTGACGCTGGGTACACAAATCTTTCCAACCCAGTTGTCGTATTAGACCTTTGGCATCAGTATCATAACTAGAAAAAGTTAACACGCGAGCAGCGCAAACTTGGCGTGCTTCAGGTACTTTGCAGAGTGCAGTATATGAATCTATATATCGGTACACTATAGGAATCATATATGAAGTACCCAAGTTACTGAAGTAGGCAAAGTAACTCAAGTACGCCAAGTTACTAAAGTAAGCCAAGACACTCAAGTCGCATGAATCTATATATCGGCACACTATAAGAATCATATATGAAGCACCTTCCTGTTCGCTTCGTGGGGTTTAAATATAGAACCATCAAACTAGCTCTCAAGGCTGGTTTTCACCAGCGACGGAGTCGGAGTCGTAGTCGTAAGAACGCTTAGAAAATCGAAAATCAGAGTCGTAAGCAGAGTCATAAGCTCGACGAAATCGGAGTCGGAAGAATCAGAACGTTTCCATTTTCTTCCGACTCCGCTTATGACTCCGTTCTTTATTTAGTGAAAACTTGATTGTCAGAATCGGAAGCAGAAGCGGAAGAACCAACCAATCACAATGCTGTATCGTGGGGGTAGTTTCTAAAGAAACTGGTGCTGCGTCGGAGGGAAATTGGAACACAAGAAATTGGGATGATCAAACAAGTTGATAAAGTAATTTGTATCACCGTAAGGTAAAAGAAGGGGGTGCTGACGTCAGCCCTCTTTTATCTTACGGTGGTACAAATTACTTTATCAACTTTTTTGATCATCCCAATTTTTTTGTGTACCAATCACAATGCTAGTTGTCAGGCCCTCCGAGCTCATTCCAGTACAGTTCACTGGATAGTAAGTGACGTAGTCAGAAGCGTAATCGGTGTTGTGTTTCTGACTTTAACCAACAACGCTTCTGACTACGACTCCGACTTCGACTCCATCGCTAGTGAAAATCAGCCTTGAATGCCTCCAACCTCATTAATTCTCTCTCCATTCCCCAATAAAACAAAACGAAACAGAACAAAAAGCAAATAAATAACGAGAAAACGGCTGAAACAAAATAGATTGAAGAAGAACAGATAAGGAATTTCCAACAAACACAACTCCACCACGTTAACAAAACCTAAATGAGATTTTCTTCTTCTCTTCAAAGCAAATATCTGCATTTATTTATGTCAGTTTACCCATCAATGTCAAAACCACCTTGTTGAATTCTAATGACGATGTTCACAGTATATAGAAGGTTTCGGGACTGCGTTCGCAGACTAGGACTACATGAGCAAGCTCATAGACTGGGGCGACCAGTTTCCAAATATGGTACTTAGGGAATATTGAAGATGGACAATCTGTGAACGGCGTTACACCTCTCAAGTCTTATGGGCAGTTTCTGCAAGAGCACCCAACGACTATTTTCGGTAAAAATCTGTTCGGAAGCGAAGTGAGCTAGAATTTTCCAATATCCGATCGAACACACTGCCCCTCGGATTTTCAAACCGAATAGATTTTCAGTCCCTAATCCATCTCCTAACTGAAAGATTCACAACAAGGGGAAGATTCACAACAAGGGAAAAGCATTCCCTCCCGTTTTCAGAAAGGATATTGTTGCAATTTTTGGTACTTAAAAAGGTCGCCTAGCAATTTCGGATGAGCGAATGATTCGTTGGGAAGGTGCCGCGGGTATTTCTGAAATGAAGATATCATTCCCAAAATTTTTAAACGTAACACTTCAATTTTCAGCTAAGATATCGAAACCGAGGTCAAATTCTTCTAGGTGATAAAAACATCTCTTTAGACAGTCTTTAGACAGTACAACATTACAAGGAGCTCGGAAATGTCTCTCAGGGGCTTTTGGCTCATTCTGCTCGTTGGGTTCCTGTTTCTGGTAAATCAAACTAAAGTGACGCTTGACAACAATGTAGCTATGTTTAAACCATTGAAAGTATCGTATGGCAAAATGAAAATTTTCTCTTTTTGATTTCTTGGAACTTTATGATAATAAAATAAATAGAAAAGGCGAGAAATTCTGTGGAATAAAATAGATCACAAATTCAAAGGTCAAAGTGGATTCACGGTTGTCAGAAATCGGAACAGAAGTGTGCTGAACCAATGTTCTTGTGACCAAAACTGTGTCCGGTAGGCTTGTAGATCAGTATTGTTCGGAGAGTTAATTGACAAAAGCGATAATACGGCAAAGCATACCGATTTGTACCTGTTTACTAAAATACAATCAAAATCCGTCAAGATAGTGGCACGGTAATGGTTGTCGATGATAGGAAGGACCATTTTTAGAAGATTTGCGAGGAAATTCTAAGAGCTTGAGATCAGTTTAATCAACATGTATTAAGTGGCTCTGTAAAGGGCGAAACAGGGTGTTGCTTGATCTACAGCTAGTGTTTCTTTAGATCGTGTAAAATTATCATTATGGTTTCGTAGTTTATTATTTTTTTCTCTTTGACGGTGACATTGGCCACGGCTGTTACTAGGAGTCACCCTGACTGAAAAGAGTCAGTGGTTGCAGCTAGATCGCTTTCACACGAGAAACTTAGATCAATTTAAATTACAGCTGAACGCTACTATCTCGAATTATCAAGCAAAAAAATCAAAAAACAATTTGAGATGGCGGAGACTACGAGATAGGAAATACTAAAACATTTTGTAAAGGTCAGCAGAACTCGGAAACCAGAACTTCAAGGGCTTACGTTTCTCTGTGAAAACCTTCGTGCATAATTACATTTAATGGCGTGCACATGCTACTCTCTGCAGACTGACTCAGATAAAATTGGCAATCGATCCGTTCATCGCTTTAATTTCAAGACTCCCAATGTCCCCCTTTTCAGTTGTCCCCTTTTTCAGGTTTCTATTTCATCTACTGTTCTCATAGAAGACTGCTGTAAATACTGTTTACCGATCTTCTCTGTGTAATATAGCCTGTTCTAGGGTTTCGGTTAAGTAAAGGTACGGTTAGGGTCGGTTAGCAACTGGCGAGCGAGAGGAAAAATGAACGCGGGGATACTGGCCACATTGTTTCCGCATTTTTCCTATCGTTTGCCTAACCGTACCTCGCTTTACCATAACCGAAAACATGGGACTAGCTATATGTGATAAGGCAAGGACGCCTTTCTACTACCCATAAACCATATCGAAATATGCGCAATCAGTGCGAAAAATGTTTACAGGAATCGATCGACCGACCGAACGAGTGAAATTTCCTCCAAAAGTACGTTTAAAGGGATTTTCTTCTGAGATAATGAAGATGTATAATTTTAAGCTAGGCAAATTTTGTGAAAGATAGATTTTTCAGCACTGTCACAGGCAAACTTGAAAAAAAAAATCTGATTGCTCCCAACAGGAGGCGGAACTACGATCTTCCGATAACTAGATTGTGTAAGGTTTAGAAGTTAAGCAAGAGACAACGAAGTAGCTTTTCGGTCATTCACTCTTGACAAGAGTGAAAACAGTGCCTTTCTCAAGTGACAAACACTTACATTGTTATGCTCAACATACAAAAGAAACTACATTCAGTGCAGTTGAAACATTTGATTGAAAAATGGATCACAGTTTATGTATTATTTGCAGGTTTCCCGGACGTTTTCATGTGTGTGTGTGTGAGTATGTTTTTCTTTTTATTTTGTTTTGCTTTCTTTTTGTTTTTTGTTTTGCTCTTTTTTTTTTTTTTTGCTCTTTTTTCTGTGGGGGGAGGGGGAGGGGAGGGGTAGGCTTTTGCTATAGATTGGTCATAGTTAGAAACCCTGTTGACGGGATGAGACCCACTTAAAAAAAAATAGCTTTAACACCGTTAAGACTTTTGTGTTGAACGCACTGGCCAAGTATAGCCAAATATTGGTCAAAAAGCATTTAGCAGTGCTCAGTTGGTAGCTCAAACTTTTAAGCAAATTTATAAAATTGACTGGAACTTCTATTTATTTTTAAGTTATTGTATCCTGAAAGAACGGGGTAAAATGAACTTAAATAAAGTTGAATCTGAGAACAAACGGGTAGCAAAATGTTTCCGCGCTTTATTTACATAGCGGGTCATGAAGGAGACAAGTATTCGACACTTGCATGTTTCATTATATTCATCGAACAGAAAAGGAACTTTCGCAGTTTCTTTTGCGACAGGTGGCTTGATAGGTTTTCATTAGTTTTTGTATTTGAGCGAAAGTTATTATTTGTTTTCGTCGCAAACGTATGTTCGTTAAGTGGTGAAAAGAAGAAAGAGATTGATAGTTAAGATTTATTCCGGCCGCGGCTTGGAAATCGAGTTCAGGATAGTGGCGGAATATTTCTAAAACCACTTTTCACCGAGATTGTGGAAAATGATTGTTTTAATGTCATGACCAATAAAACAACCTCAGTCACATCTAAGTGACGGTGAAACTTCATTTCAAAAAATACTGGTCGTTCTATTACACAGTAGAAAACTGTCTTGCACCAGGACTACTATGTAAGCGTGTTTATAAGTTGGTTTTTAGGTTATTTTCAAATTTTGACAGGAAAATCTCTGTCCTTTTTTAGCTTACGGGTTATTTTCAAATTTGACAGGAAATTAAACAGAGATTTTTTAGCTTACGGGTTATCAGAGCTTTACTGAGTAGCGAGTGTTATAAGTTGGTTTTTAGGTTATTTTCAAATTTGACAGGAAAATCTCTGTCCTTTTTAGCTTACGGGTTATTTTCAAATTTTATCAGAAAATTAAACAGAGATTTTTAAGCTTGCAGGTTATTAGAAGTTCTTGAGTAGCGAGTGTTATAAGTTGGTTTTTAGGTTATTTTCAAATTTGACTGAGGTTCTAAGGGGTAAAATTGGAAAGTATCGATAAGTACGTTTTAGCTTATTTTCAAATTTGATTGAAAACTCCTGATCTTTTTAGCTTAAATTTATAAGTTGGTTTTTTTTCAGATTACAAAAAATTGATTTAAAAGGTTAGGTAATATACATAAAGATTATTTATGGATCAATTAAGAGATTTATATACTTATGAACTAAAAATAATAGCGAAAGATCTTGAAATTAAAGGAAAAGCAAAAATGAGTAAGCAAGAACTAATTGATGAAATTTCAAATTTTAAAGATGAGGAAATTACTGATTTAATTGAAAAAGTTTTACCCATTAGCAGAATTATTTGTGTTCATGGGAAAATAAAAAAATTTTGTAGTGAATGTAATGGACATAATTGTGAGCATAATAAATATAAATATCGATGTAAGGAATGTGGAGGATCTCAAATATGTGAACACAATAATCAAAAACAACAATGCAAAGAATGCGGCGGTTCACAAATATGTGAACACAATAAACAAAAAGCTTCTTGTAAAGAATGCAAAAACAAAAATTGATTTAAAGAAAAAATATAAAATAAAATAAAAAGATGGAAAAATTAAATATTAAATATCAAAATGATGAAAAGGTTGGTATTTGTGATTTTATAGAACAAATAAAAGATTCTTTATTAAAAAATTTATCACAGAATAGAGAATATTTTTCTGAGTATATATATTGTAAACATGTAATGCTTTGTAATAATATAAGAGGGAGTATTGAATATTGTGCTAATGATGATGGTTACTATTTTCAAGGAGCTATTAGTTTTTCTAAAAATAAAGATTTTGGTGTTGGTGGTATATCAGTTAATGATTTTGTAAAAGAACTTTTAGAAATTGCTAATGAGGATTTTTTTGAGGAAGAATATAATTATTATAATCATCCAGTATATGGTCGGATTATTGAAAATCATGAAGCACTCGATCATTATTATAAAAATGGTGTTTACCTTGCTTATTATGATAAAGAATGTAATATTAATGCCTTCGATAAAAGATTTTATGTTACATCATTAGAGGTAAGCATATTTTTAGATAAAAATAAGATATTAAATAAAAACAAATTCTACAAACCATTACATGATGAATTAATGACAGCAGCATGGCATCCATCTAGGTATTTAGATTGGTGTATCGATTTTGAGGAATTAAGAGATTTGAAAGAACGTTGGGGTGAAGAAGATTAATATTATCTAATTATGTTATATAACTTAGAGTAATAGTTATGTAACAAAAAAGTCCTCGATAATTTATCTAAATCTTAAACTAAAAGTTATGGGAGAGCCCTTAAGATCAAGTTTTTTCCATTCATTGTCTAAGATAATTAAATCGAAGTGGTTTATGGGGCTTTCATATTTTTGAACCGGAATTGTTGGATAATCCTTTGAGGGTATGTTCGCGAGTAGGTGTGATGGCGAGAGTTTTACAAGTTCTCCATATTTGGTGTTATTCATATATGAAGACTTATTATCCACTATACTACACATAAGTCTCAGCGGTTCCTTAATATTAATATTTATGGGGTATAATTTACCAGGATTTATAATTTCGGGCAACCCTAAACCAACTTGCAGCCCTCTAGTAATTTTAATGTTGATTTTTTTATAGGAAAATATATAGTCAACAGTTTCATCCTCAATTATTATTATCTTTTCCCCACCCCTATCATTATTAATAAAGATCGATTGAATATTACGCAGCGAATATGTACCAGGTGGTATTATTATGAGAGGCCAATTGCTTTCATTGGACAATACCTGTTTATCCTTGAAATTAATCAATCTTTTGGTTTTTATATTACAATCTAGGAGTTGTATCTCCCCAAGATTTTTCAGCGGAGGATCTAAATAAATCCTAGTTTCAGACTCATACATGGTAATGCTAAACATTTTTTCATTTAGAAGGCATATTTTTAGATTAATTTTTATCGAAATAAAAACCAAGATAATAATCCTCCGGCAAGCATTAAAACAATAAGATTATTTTGATGAGAAGATGTTTCTATATTACTAACTTCTTCCTCATTATTTGATTCATCGCTATTTTTTAATTTAGGTTTCATTGGTTGAGGATTGGTATTTAATGAAACTTTTGATGTTCCTAAACTATTAGGTATTCCAACATTTTTTGTTTCGACATTTATTGAATTATTTACCCCAAATTTCATATCTTCAGTTGCTCGTTTTAGTTTCTTATTATATCCAATAACATTTTCTGTATTTATAATCATATTACTAGGCATCAACCAAACTCCTGGGGCTACTGCTAAATCAAGCCGTAATTTAGATTCCTGAACTGATAATTGATACCTTTGAATAGAACTAGAAATGTCATTTTCTATTACACTGCTCTCAAATAAAGAAATAAATTCTTGTTGGGTTTCATATGCTCCACCACCTGTACCCACAATAGAATTTCTAGTATTAACTTGAGCCCCCAATATACAATAAACAAAAGCCTCAACTGATCTATTTATTCTTCCCAATCCGGCTTTAGTTAATCCATAACCAGATTCTGGTATAAACCATGCATATTGAAAATCTTCAAAATGATCATTTCGAAGCATAGATATTAAATTCTCATCTTTACCACCATAATCAGCAAATTTATTTCTTTCACTAGGCCAAATATTTGCATCAGGATCATTAGGATGTATAATTCTTACGTTTTGATTTCCTCCTCCTACTGCTTGTGAACTACCACCTCCAGGAGGGATGTATCCTTTTCCATAATCAATGAATACATCTCCAACCCCATGGTTTGCGCCACCCTTAAATCTAAAATCAGCTAAAGGTTTATTCCATCCTTTAAAATCTTGATTATTACTTAACCCAAATTCTGCGCACAATCTATTATAAGCATTTTTGTTGTATGGATTATTTTTTGAAGAAAAAGTTTGTTCGCCGGGCAATGGTACATTTAATTCATGTAATATTCTTCTTATTGTAAAATATACGTGAAAAACAAAAAAACTTCTAATAACTCTTGGATAATTTAAAATTTCAATTAAACTAACACCGCAACCAGATGTTGCGCACCAAACCGCCATGTTTAATTGTTGAGGCCAGTGATTAATATTTGGTTTATTTAACCAAGCTCTAGCTTCTTTTCCACTAGTAAGTTCTACAGTTTGATTTTTAAATACATTTGTCATTGCTGCAGTGAAATGATCTTTTTCAGAAACATATATATCCAAAAAGTTTATCATTTTTGATACATCGTTTGTAAATTCATTGAATTTATCTCCAGGTATTGGATATGTTTGTTTTGTAAATGTTAAACTTTTTGGAAATGAACTTAACTTAACTTTATTTTTAACCCCCAAATCTTCCCATAATAATGTTTTCAAATTATTAGAAAGATTTTCAGTCCAGGTTTTTCCAGAAGGATCATCATTCGACATTATTATTGTTCCATTAACTTTCCATTCAATATATCCTCCGAATGAATCATTAACAAATGCAAATTTATCCAAGTTAACATTTGGATATCTAGTTTTGAAATCGTCCAATAACATCTTATTCTTTGTTTTCCAATTTTTCTGATCTTTAGATTAAGAATAAGATGTAAAATCAATTAACCTCTCTTCTAACTCCAGCAAAACAATTACACCCCACATCAGTTCTTTCAAAAGAAATTTTTAATGAGCGGGATTGGTTAATTCTTTTAATAGATCTTCTCGAACTTTCTTCCTTATTATAGACATGTCGAAGTTTTTTTCTGAATCTTTTCTAAATTTTTGACGAACTTCTTGTTTTAGTTTTTGAAACTTTTCCAACTCCGATAAAATTATAGTAAATTCTTGGTCGGATAAAACATTATCTTTCAAAGCTTTTGAGACTAAATCGCTAATGGTGTTTAATTTTGATTTTGCAATTGCAACGGTTTGTTCGTGTTTACTAACTTTACCAGAAAGACTTTTAGAGGCAAAACCAAATCCAATCGACAAACCCCCAAAAACACCACCAACCACGCCCAAAGGCACACCAACAATAGCGCCAAAACCCGTGAGAGAAGTTCCTAATCCGCTTGCTGATAGAAGAACTGAAATAAATCCGCCAGAAACACTAATTTTTGTACATATTCCTCTTGCTCTATTATATTTTTTCCTCACTTCTTCGTAATGTTTAATTTCCTTCTCGAGATTTTGTAATACCTCGCTTGATTTTTGTAGCCTGAAATTAATCAAATTATCTCCGCTTTGTGTTTGGAAATTATTAGGTAATTGAGGATAAATTCCATTGTATTCGTTCATATTGTATTTTACTGAACGGTATGATATCTTTAAATTTGTTACTTTCTCTTCTTTTTTATACTTTCCACAAAATATAGAACTACAGCCATTATCAAAAGCCAAGCATTCTCACCTAAAAATCCAATAACCTGACCCGCGGTTTTGAATAGAAAGCTAACTATTGCGCCAACCATCCCCGGTAATATTTCACCTAGTTTTTTACCTATAGTTTTCAACCCATTACCTACACCCCTGCCCAAAGCAGATAAACCCTTTGAAAGATTAGAAACTATTACCCCAATGATGGCACCCGCAGCACTTAAAACAGCAAAAACTGTAAAACCATACTTTTTGAAGATATACTTTAGTTTCTCCCGTAACGGTAAATTTTTAATTATTTCATCTTTTCGACCCTCAATATCTGATAATTGTTCTTCACTTGAAATTGTTTTATTACTAAGCCGCTCTCTTAATTTATCATTCTCCGATTTTAATCGTTCATTGCTCTGTTCTAACTTTGATAAATTGGATTTGCCCTTCTTATATTTGTCTATTTCTTCTTTGTATAATTTTACCTCATCCAAAAGTTTTTCTGCTTGTATTTTTAATTCCACATTCTGTTTAACGGTTTGTTCGAAAAGACTTTTATTTTCTGCTTTTTGGACCTGTTGTCTCTCAATGAATTCCCTAAGTTCTTTTTCTCTTTCCACATATCGCTCAATCTCCAGCGGATATACTTCTGCTGTTGCTTTCAATCCTTGCAATGCATTATCTAATTCATTATTTGCTTCAATAGATTTCCTCAAATCTAATTGGGCATTATTATATTTTTCCAACATGCTTTCATAATCAGCACCTAGAGCTTTTCTAAATGTTTTTGGTAAATTTTCTGTGTTACGAACGCCATTTTCATCAACTAATGTATGCCAAACATTATTACCAGCAACACTTAATTTTCCTTCTATGCTACCATTTTCTCCAAAACGTACATTAAATGAGCCGTCATTGGGTTCGTAATTTGGGTAATATCGTTTGAGTTCTTGCCTAGCTTCTCTCATTCTATCATATTCTTCATCTCTTTCTCCCAGGTTCATTCTTTCTGGTAGTTTATCCCATTGGTTATAATCATCATAACCAGGATAATCTTGTTCAAGAGATGTGGATGTGTTTGCGGTTTGATAAAATGGGTTTTCATCCCAATCCAAATCATCATTATCATCATTATCATCATCATTATCTCTTGAAAAATCTTTCATTGGTATTTCTTCTGCCATTATTTTTTTACTCATCAGTAAGAAATCTTTAGATTACCTAGAGTCGGAAATAAAAGAAAAATTGATTTAAAAAGAAAAAACATAAAATACAGAAATTAAAATGATGAACGAAACTACACAATTAATAGATGTTGATAATTACAATCCAAAAGAAAGTATGATTTTTTCTAAACCAATTATTGGACAAATTCCTGGAAGTAAACCCAAGGTTGAATTCAAAAGAATTAAAATCTTTTCAAAAAATGATGATGGAACAGAAGGAGAACTTGTTATTTCAACTAAAAATTTATATTCTTTTGGTGTTTCCACAAATACAAGTCAAGAAACAGGCGTAATTACAGGATATGTATTTCCATTATGTTTATGGAGCGGAAGCAGCCCAACACCCGAAGAAGAAAAATGGATTGATTTATTCAATGAAATTGTTGACAATTGCATTGATCATTTGCTTATTAATAGTCACAAAATTGGAAAATTTGAGTTGAAAAGAAATGAGCTTGAAAAACAAAAAGGAGGTTTAAATCCTCTATATTGGAAGTTGGAAAAATCTTCGATGGATAGAGTTCCAGATAGAGGGCCAACCTTGTATGCAAAATTAATTTGGGATAAGAAACAAGACCAAATTCTAACTAAGTTTTATAACTCCAAAAATGATAAGGAAATTGATCCATTGAAATTATTAAATAAAGGCTGCCGAGTTGAGGAAGGTGTAATAAAAATTGAATCAATATTTATTGGTTCTTGTATTGCACTTCAAGTAAAACTTTATGAGGCGGTTATAGAACCAAACAGAGAAATGAAAAGATTAACTAAAGTTAGATGTTCAAATAGTAAATCTGCGGCTGAAGAAATGGAAAAATCTGAAGATGAAGATTCTGATGAAGGGAGTCTCATGTAAACCAAAATAATAAATATACTTGTGTTATATAACCCAATTACTGGTTACATAACAAAATAATAATTTATAATATTTTACTTACCGCATACCCCAAACCCAACATTCCTGCCCCAACATATACCATTTCTCCTGTTTTTTGATCATTACTTGGTTTGTAATAATCAGAGAATTTGGGTTCTTGCATTTGCCCATACAATTCAAAAGCCTGATTTGTAGTAGAAATATTTTTTGATGCTTGATATTTTTCATCTTTTTTCTTCATTTTCCAATCAAGCATTTTTTGTCTTTTTTCCTGATATTCTGCGTAATCTCTTTGATATTTTTCCATTGCTTTGTCGTGTCGTATTTTTTCTGTATCAACATTGCGTCCTGATATATATTTTGCAAGAATATTTCCTCCGGTAAATGCTGTCGCATTCATTATTGCCCCTATCGCCATCATTGCTAATGTTGCTGCCATAATTTTATTTTGGTAAAATCTTTTGTTCCTCTAAATATGTTTTTAGATACATACTTCCGGATAATACAGCAACCCATTTTGCATAATTTGTAATACTTGAGGATGGATCGCTCAAAAATGATTCTTTCATTACCTTTTTTGCCACATACCCAACTCCAGCTCCTAATCCGATAAGTACGGCTGAATCAGTTACAGTTTTCACAAGTTTGTTTTCAGTTGACATGATTTTTTACTACATCAGTAAGAAACTTTTAAATAACTTTATGTAGTAAAAAATAATTATTCCATTCCTAAAGATTTTGGAGTTACAGAAAATGGTATCTTTTTTGGTTGTGGTAATTGTGGAACTTGCGATAAATCAGCTATCCTATTGGAATATTCATCTCTAGCTTTTTCCCTATATCTCATAAAAAGATCAAATGCTGTAAACCCCAATCCAACAACGGATAAAACAGTAGTAAAAGATAACTCTGGTAGCCATGATTTCGCTTCGCGGGAGGGCTTTGCCCGATTATATTCATAATTTGTCTTTTCTTGATTATCCACATTTTCATTTTGCGCCTCTCGTTTCATCTCCCTAGCTAATGCTTCTTTTGCTTTTTTATTATATTCAGCTAATTTCTTACCAGCTGCGACCTTTTTAGGATCTTTCTCCCTCTTTTTAGTATCTTTATTTTCGGGTTTGGGATCAGCTGTAATTTGGTCAACTTCTACTTCAGATTGTTCAGACATTGTTATTTAGATGCTACAAATAAGTTTTTAGATCTGTTTAATATACTGTATCAACACCTTCAGTAGATTGCTTAGTTTCCTGATCAGTTGTGTTAGAATTTACTGTTTCTTTGTTGAATTTAACGTGTTTAGCTACTTGAAATAGGCCGCTAGCAAGTGCTGCCAGTCTTCCTGCTTTCAATGCTAAGAGCCCAACAATGTTTGTTAATTCACGATTTACCAAATCATCATTCTTCAAATCATTGCAAAGAGATTCTATATCATCAACCGGAACTAAATATGAAATAAGTTTTGAAACTAATTGTAGGGATGAATCTACTAATCCACCATTAATTTTCTTACCCATTACTGCTTGATAGCGATTAAAATACTTTTCAACATCTTTTGCAGATAATTTCTTTATATCACCCAGACTCATTTCAACCCCCAAATATTCCTTTGTTGTTCCTAAAGCTGCGAGAATGGCAAGTGATTCTTGTTTGATTTCAAGATCCTCACTTTGATCGGCATCATTTTTTACCTCGGTTCCTCCCTGTGTTTGGTCAATGTAATCTTCAATATTAGACATCTTTTGTTAAATCACTTCGGGAATCTCTAAATAGCAATTAAATGGGAAACGTAAAGATAAACAAAGTCTAGAATATTTTTCAGTTTTCAGTAGTTGAACAAACTTTTTACTAGTTTCATAATCCATATCTCCTCCATAATCTTCAAAAAACATTTTCATACCTTTCTGCGATGGATTATGGAAAGTAACAACGCAGGCCACATTTTCACGGAATGGTTTTGCAATAGATGTTAATTGTTGAGTTAAAACCCAAACTGATAATCCGTGATGCCTTCCAGAGAATGCTAAATCTATAAACTTGTTTGATCGCTTTTTCAGATCGTTAGATACTGCGCAATCATCTAGAATTATTAGTGTATTGAGTCCAGTGAATAAAGTTTGACAATCCGTTAACAATTCATTAATCTCATCTACATTACTTGCATCGGGTGATAATACATAGAAATGTTTATCTCCTCGAGCAAAATTATGATATGTTTTATTTTTAGAATAAGTTGGACAAATTAAAACAATATTTTCAAAAACTTTCCGGAAAGGGCCTCGGAGCTGATCAATTAAGTACTTTGTTTTTCCACAATTTGTGGGTCCTGTTATAATACAATGGAATGGTATTTTATCTCGTAAATCTTCCATGATTTTTTGTATCATAACATTATGTTTTTAGATTCTCAGTCTACAAAGCGGGGAGGTGCGTACACACCGATCAGTACTTAATTGATCTCAAACTTGAATTCATAATCTCCATCATTGCATCTGCTACAACAAACATATGGCAAGTTACGGTTCCAGATCCGCCCTGTTTCCTTTTAATTTCTATTTTTACGCCATCATGCGTATTATTTAGAGCAAGTCCACCACCATGAATGTGATTATCTGGATGAGTTCTAGTATCAACCCAAAGAGCAAACTTATCCGCGTAAAATTCTTTTTCTTTCAATGAAATTTGTTCCCTCGTTGGTCGGAATCTTTTTTTCACGGATTCCCAAAGATCGGACGGAATCATTCCTCTAGAGTATATTCTATTTGGAACGCCATCAACATCAATTTCAACGGAAGATATGCCTGGATTATAAAAATTTTCTGAATCCCTTGCTCCTGCTGCTTGAGGCAATAAAAACAAAAACAATATTCCTGTCATTGATCTTCTCGGTAAATTAATATGCTGATTAATGACGCCATCACCACCAATGGAAAATGTAAAAGTTTTGTGTAAGGTAACATTTTCATAAAAGAATCCTTTGCCGACTTGATATGTTGATTGCGCCTCGCGGGCCAAGTATTCGCTAGAAATTGAAGAATATTCTAACTCTAAGTTTTTGATTGAATATGATGGTGCTTTAGTTGTATCAGAATAAATAAGAATATTAGTGATCGGTGCAAGTGTAAGCTCAAATATTAAATGGTTTTCCAATGCTTTTGGATAAAAAACACCATGATCGTTTAGAATGGGATGATTTATTGGTATTCTATACTTTGAACCATGAACATTAGCGAGAGCAACTTCTTTTACATCTTGTGTTTTTGCATCTCCAGATTTTGTTCTTAGTTTTCTAATATTTAATGAAGAAATACCTTGTTTTAATCTATCTTCACGCTCTTCTTCAGTTAAGAATAAATCATGATATGTTTGAAATAAATCATATCTTTGAGTATCTTGCAATGTTTCTCCTCCAAAAAGAACTTTCAGTCTGGTTACAAGATTCCTTCCAACATTATTCACAACTGTGTTATTCGCATGACCCTCAACATCTAAATCAAATAGAAGAGATACACTTCCAGGCACAATCACTAAATTCTCAGAAAGTTTTGGAATATTTATATATAATGTTTCTCCTGGGCTGGCTGTGGATGGATTGAGAGTAATTCTATTCAATGTTGATTCTGCTTTCAAACCAAATGGTTCTTTGGGAATTCTGTTTGGATTAATTTTTTCAGACGTCATTGTAATTTATAAGATACTTTGGTTAACCTTTAAACCTGTGTTGTTCTATTTTCTAACTTGGAAATATGTTTTAATAAACCTTCTCTCGCCTCTGGAATTAAAATTAAAACATTAAAAATTTGTTCACCATCTTCCATGTATAGAATTTTTTTTCTAATAATTTTTTTCATAATGTTGATTTGGTATTCGGTAAATTTTATTTTTTCTTCCTCCGACACCATTTGATTTATAAGATAATTTGTTTATTTTTAAATGAATAACGAAAATATACTCTCAAAAATATATTATTCAACTGAAGGATATTGGAAAGGATATTCTGCAATTCCTAAATTAGCTGAGAAAGCGAAAGTAAGTGAAAATGAGTCAAAACAGTGGTTAGAGAAACAAGCAATATGGCAAATATATCTACCTTCACCTAAATATATACCTAGACCGCACTGGACTGTGGATAAGCCCAATCAGATTCACCAAGCGGATTTATTATTTTTACCGCATGATAGAGTTGAAAGAAAAACATATAAATATGCGTTAGTTGTGGTTGATATCGCCTCGAGATATAAAGATGCTGAAGCATTAACCTCAAAAGAAAGTCGAGAGATATCAGAAGCTTTTAAGAAAATATATTCTAGAAGATTGAAATATCCAAAAACATTAATGGTTGATCCTGGAAAAGAATTTATGGGGGAAGTTAGTAAACTCATGAATTACCATAATGTAAGAATGCAAAGAAGTGAAGCTGGTAATCATAGAGCCCAAGCATTTGTGGAAAATGCAAATAGAATATTGGGTGAAAGATTATTTAGTCATCAATATGCGCAAGAAATGATTAGTGATGGCCGATCAAGGGTATGGGTGAAAAGATTACCAGCTATTCTAAAAACTTTGAATAATACAAAAAAGAGAATAACAGGTAAAGAGCCTGATGAGGCTATAAAAATGAAAGAGGTTGATATTAAAACTAAAAATTACAAGCGGGTTGTAGGGCTTGATGAGGTTAAACTACCAACTGAAGTTAGGGTTAGATATTTATTATCTCCGGGTGAACTTGAGGGTGGTGAAAGAAGAAGAGCCACAGATCCTATTTGGAGTATAAAAGTTTATTATATTTCCGGAAGTAGAATTTCTCCTAATCAACCTGTTTTATACTTTTTACAAGATGGCCCAAGACGAGGATTTGTTCGTGAAGAATTACAGGTTTTTCCGTATGATACAGAGTTACCTCCTAATTCTGTTTTGAAAATGATCTAATACAATGGTTTTGTGTGAATTCCATCCTCATAAACCCATCTTTTATCATAATATGCATTCAATCCCTTTTTATTTTGTGTATATGTCACAATTTGATTATCATTAACCCTAAATCCTGTATTTTGTGCCATATCAATTGAACCATTCAAAGCTGACATGTATCTACCCCAGTTTACTTCATTTTGTCCATGCTTTTCTCCTTTAGTACTATACTTTATTTTCCCTTTCCCATCATCTGTATAATAACATTTTGATGAAAGAGCAATCATTCTAATACCTTCAAACTCTTTTTTGAACAAACCCGGAGTCTTTTCATGATATTTAGAAGTTGAAAGGAATTTTTCTTTTCCACCACTAAAGTATTCTTTTCTCATTTCAGGTTTTACAATATCATCCAAATTTTCAGCTGAAATTCCCGCGTAAACAGAATCTGTATCCATTTGTATCAACTCAAAATCCTTTCTATCTACATATTTATCTAGAAAATCGTAATAGAATTCCAACATTCTTAATTTTGCTAGCTGATACACCGCGATGCCGCATTGATAGGGTCTGTCTATTTTTATTAATCTTTTTCGTTTTACTATTTCATATGTGTCATTTATTTCATTAAGATCCTCAAAGAAAGCAGATCTTAGGGCTTTTTCAACCTCTTCCTCATCTTTTGTATACCTTGTAATATTATGTTTTTCTTTATCTTCTATCATTTTACCATAAAAAGAATTTCCCCTAAGTTTATTCGTGTCGGCTAATTCTTTACAACCTTTGTACTTTGGTTTTAGTTTTTCAATCAATACTTTGATATCTTTATTTTCTTCAATAACTTTAAATATATCAGGAAATTGGTTTAATTCATTGGTAATTTTCACTACATCGTCAATTTTGTTTTTTTCAAAAGCTTTACTTAGTTGTTCCAATAAAACTTCAATATCTCCATCTCTTCTTGCATCTGCCACCTCTTTTGGAAAAAATCCAAAAGGCCTTCCCGATTCATACTTTAAAATATTATGGATAGCGGTAATCTCCAAGCCATGATTAAGATACCATTTTATCAAAGGTGTATATAATAATATCTTTTTTGCCTTGGTAACACCAAGCAATTTTTTATTGCCTTTTAGATGTTTTCTTCCTGTAGCTCTTTGATATTCTTTCATATGCTCTGGTACTAAATATTCAGGAACTTCATCCACAATAAATAGAGGTGAAAACTCTTCAAACTTTTCTTTTAGATGATCAGGGGTATGGATATCAACTTGGCAAAATCCAAAAAGATTACCATCAAGAATATCTTCACAAATCTTCTTAATAAATTCAGGATCTGATGGATTTTCAACCTCAATGCATTCTTCTTTTCCGCATGGCATTTCTTGTCCAGAACAGTATAGATATAAACCATTTGCATCATAGCCAACAATTCGCACACATATTTTCGGGTTTTTATATTTATGAAGGCGAATCATTGTTTTTTCTGCCTCCGCATATCTCATAAATACAATACTTGGGCCTCCAACCATACCCGTTTTCAATAGTTTATAAATCTTGTTTTTGTCGCATATTTTACAATCTTTTCTTATCTTTTGGCATTTTTTACAAAACTCGTTATTACAAATTTTATCGCATCTATGAATACAGTATTGTCCTGGGGCGTACAATTCGGGATCACCTTTCTTCTTCATTTTTTGGTATTTATTTAGAACAGCCCTCATTGATACGCCTGGGATGGAAACGGCATCTTTTAATATATCAATTTCGTCTGAATAATATAAACGCCTTGTTTTTTCAAGAGCTTCTAGAAAGGGAATAACATCATTCAAATTATACTCTTTCAACCAGTCTAACATTGTAACACAGCCCCTCTTTTCGAATTCGAGCAAATATTCTTCATATTCTTCTTTGGAAATGTTTTTCTTTTTCAAGGAAGAGTAAAAATCTTCATGTTTCACAGGACCAACTAAGGAAAGCTTATCATAACCGTCCAATTTTTCATAAGGAAGTACAAGTTTTTTGGCTTCGCAATTATTTGCTTTGCACCACTTATCAAAAGAAACTCCAGGCGCAAGGTAGGACATTATATCCAAGAATTTGAAATGCGGTGTTGATAAAAACATATACCTATTCTGTTTCTTTGCAATAAAAATCTCCTTAGTTTTATCGGTCATGTGTTTTATAAAATGTCTTTTAATCAAATTGATATCATATTTTCCACTATTAAACCCCAAAACAGGTACTTGATTACACCATTCTTCATATTTTTGTAAGACATTTTTTTGCAAGGAATCTTGATCAGGTAGAGGATATTCTTCTCTAACCTTTTCTACTATAATTTTTCTTATTTCCTCCAATTTTTCAACGAATTCTTTTATAAGCTCATCAGGATTTTGGTTGTAAAGGAAAACGGGTTTTTTTGTTAAATTATCTATTAATGCAACACTAACTGGAATGTGGGTATGGGTGAAAACTAAATCATCGGTAATCTGTTTATCTTCCTTTTGTAATAGTCCCTCAAAATCGTAATCAATAAAATAGGGATATGGATAAAATTTCTTTTTGAACCAGATATTGGGTAATTCAGGATTTTCGCACTCCCAAACCGATACTACATTATAACCCAAGCTTTTTATCATCTTTTCTCTTTCAATAGTTTCATTATATTTAATTTTGTCGGTTGTTGAACACGGGCACCCATGCCATTTACACCCATAAAACTCAAAAACAGTTTTTGTGACAGGCTCGTATCCATCAAACAAAATCTCATTCCCGCCTTCATCCCTATAACACCTTTCACCACCATGGCCACAAAGCCCATGATGAATATGTTTACCCATAATTTTAGATTGGTTTTCTATCCACCTACACGCTTTATAACTAAAATTGATTTTACCCCCGTAAAAAACTTTTTCAGATTCATTCATGATGCGTTTTATCTTTTCTCCTGTGCAAAATATTTTTGTCTTTCCTCCTGTGCATGTTTCATTGGTAAAATGCCTTTTTAAATCCTCGTGCCTGGTAAATTTTTGTTTACATCCTTGGCATACCCAGTTTTGCGCAAGAAGGTCTAGATCCTTAATGAAAAAACCATGATTATTATAAAGACCTAAATTTAAACTTGGTAAATTATCTTTGAAATTATTTTTCCCAAACACCAGTTTCCAAACTTTAAAATTTGTTATATCTTTCTGCTCATAAACCCGGATATTTATGGAAAAAACCTTTGAAATTTTCTCAAAATCAACCAATTTTGTTGATCTAACATCTTCTTTTTTTAGTTTTTTGTTGCCATAAAAAGTTCTAGCTAGATTTAATGATTGTTTCTCTATGTCCTTTTCAGGGTTTTGTTTACCAGCAAGAATTTTCATGAGAATAGCTAAACACCTCCATACACATAGATTATCATTTTTATCATCTACAGAGTAAATACATCTTTTTTTTCGTAATTCATCAGGTAATCTTCCACACCCAACTAAAGGCTGTCTAGTATTAATAACTTTTATTTGTACTTCTCTAAACTCAACTCCACCCTCATTAACACCTGGTTTATTAATCTTCTTTACTGGGGGTAAATATGCTCTCATCCAAGCATCTCCTTCTAAGCTCAATCTCTCACCCTCACACCTCTCTATATATTTTTTTATTTCTGAAAGGGAATTAAAAGTTCCTCCGCTTCTAAATGTATGAAAGTGATAAGCTATTTCTCCATTTCCTCTTTGAATCAAAGCAGAAAAACTAAAAACAATTCTTACCCCCATTTCTATTTGGGGTTCCAACTCATTATAAATTGTTTCTGTCAAATCATTATTTAGATCCCTCCTAATTCTAATAATATTTTCATTTATTCTCCGGTTATTTCGAATTAGAGGATCATCTTCATTTAGGTTTATTGAAAATATTTTGAGGGTTGTTGTTCTTTTCTTTTTAGTTTTTTCCTTCAATTCATCTCTCACACTATCAGAAAAATTTTTACCCTTCTTTTTTGGTTGAGATTTTTTACTATTAGTAAGTTTTATAATATTTTTATTGATTAAATCCTCAAGCTTTTTATTTATTGGTTTGAGAATTGGAACATTAATTTCAGGTACCGGCTCATCAAAAATTGGTTTTTGTGGTTTTATAAAAGTTGGTGCTAGTTTCCTTCTTCTTGGTGAAAAAGAACCAGGTGGAGTTCTTGATATTTGTGGTTGATCGTGAAATAGACCAATTTCTGAAATTGGTATTTGTAGTTGACTTGGATTATTATCGAAAAACTTACCAATTTCTGGAATTTTACGCAACTCTTTAATAATTACATTTTTTGGAAATTTTTTACCTTTTTCTTTGATAATTTTTTCTAACTGTTTTATTATTAAACTTCTTATTATTTTGCCATTTTCTTTTGGCTGTTCTACAAGATTTTCCTTTTGATCCATAACTAATCTTTATATATTTTACCTATCCTTTAAATCAATTTTTTGTAATCTGAAAAAAACCAACTTATAAATTTAAGCTAAAAAGATCAGGAGTTTTCAATCAAATTTGAAAATAAGCTAAAACATACTTATCGATACTTTCCAATTTTACCCCTTAGAACCTCAGTCAAATTTGAAAATAACCTAAAAACCAACTTATAACACTCGCTACTCAAGAACTTCTAATAACCTGCAAGCTTAAAAATCTCTGTTTAATTTTCTGGTAAAATTTGAAAATAACCCGTAAGCTAAAAAGGACAGAGATTTTCCTGTCAAATTTGAAAATAACCTAAAAACCAACTTATAACACTCGCTACTCAGTAAAAGCTCTGATAACCCGTAAGCTAAAAAATCTCTGTTTAATTTCCTGTCAAATTTGAAAATAACCCGTAAGCTAAAAAAGGACAGAGATTTTCCTGTCAAAATTTGAAAATAACCTAAAAACCAACTTATAAACACGCTTACATAGTAGTCCAGGCTTTCCCTGAACCCTCAGTACTATTAACCGTGTGGAAGGCAGATAGTGTTGAGTATTTCGGGTCATTTCGAGATAGTGAGCCAAAATGTCATGGTTGCTATATTATTGCGTATACTAATGCTGAATATCTCACGATAGTGAGCAGCCAATCAGATTGCTCAGTCAAATTGCCAAGGTTGGGGACTGAGAGTTAGCGTACAGTAAATCAGGGTGTTTTTGTCATGGTAAATAACGTTATCAAGTTTATAGTGTTTTCCTTGACATATGATTGTTATCGGAACTTTCTCACTCATTGACACAGCTGTGATCTTCACAGAATAGCACAGGAGAACTTAACACGTCCGCTGTTATCTCTAATATCAATGCAAACATTTTTTTTAAACATCTTCCGTTCTTATTTGAAGGATAACGATCCTCAGTTGGGACTTATCTGCCACCGTTGACACTTCCAACTGCCAGAGAAAGGCAAAGATATCGAATCGCTCTGACTCAGTAAGTATCATACAATTCAGTTAGAGAGGTTTAAACAACGTTCCAATACCTACCTATCCTGTTCGTTTCTTAGTTTCCTCAAACCATAGTGCATTTACAAAAAAGGCAAGATAACGGACAGTTTTTTTGTCAGTGTTTTGCATTTCTTGCTATCCGTACATAAAGAGACCAAAAGGTTTGATTAAGATAATGAAACTTCCGTTGTCCTATTATTGTCAGGAACACAGTCAGGAACACGGTACCGTTGTACATTAGCTTTTAAAAGAATGGTTACACTGCATGGTTTAATCCACACTGGATGAAAAACTAAGAACAACACTGTGTAGTAAAACAAACAGTACCACAGGAGAGTACTGTTCAGTAGTTTTCCAAAAAATCACACTGTATGGTTTGATCCACAAATGAAAAAGTTAGAACCACATAGTAAAACCACAGCTGACGTTTGAAAGAATGGCAACAATGCAAGATTTGATCCACATACCCTCAATAACACTTGTCAACCATTATGTGCAGAAAAAAAAAACCGAACTACATCCGTGTTGCTAACCGATTTCGAGGTCCGTACTGTAAGTTACGGACCGAGTTTTTTCCGCTCTGATTTATGGCCCAAGCGCTTAGCGCGCGGGCCATAAATCCGAGCGGAAAAAACGAGGATCCATAACTTACAGTACGAACCGAGTAAACGAGGTTTGTAAGATATTTATTATATCTCTGGAGACATTTTAGCGACCAAAACAAACTTTAGCAGGCTGTACAGTGAAGTACGGCCCGCTAAATTGACCAACCACAGCGCGCATACTAACCGAGTGATCAGAGCAGTACTGCTAAGTTCCCAAAATGTTTAGAGAACTTGAATGATAGGACTCTGTAATCACCTATGATGTACTCGATTCTCTCCACCCGGAGAAGAGAATAAAGAAATGGAAGTTTTTCCAAAAGAAATTTTAATTCAGTTACTAATTAAGCCAACAGTTAATGCGGTCGACTAGAGGAGTCAATCACAGGGCAGGACTTTGGAATTCCGCACATTCGCAAAGTTTTGCACAATTTGCAACAAGCTGTCGTGTTTGAGGGTCTCAGTGTATGGGGTGGCCATCGTGAAAATTAATTTTCATTCTTTTAAGAAGTCAATAATTAGTTTTTATTTCTTAAAGAAGTTAAAAAATATTTTCATGGTTAGAATTTTTTACGGTTAACATTTCTACGGTTAACGGTTAACATTTTCCAATATTTACGCATAAACGACTAAATTTTTGGCCCGTTTTACGGGTTTCGGTTAACCCCATTGAGACCCTTGTGTTTGCGCAATCACCCACCATGGACCAGATAACACACAGACATATACAAACACACACACAAAAAAAAATAAAAACAGGCTCTTCATCATGGACCAGGTCACACACACAAACACACAAGTAAAAATAGATAGAAACGTGCAAAAATATTTCTAATTTTTCTGTCGACGGCTAAACAGAAACAGCGTGAATCAGTGGTGTAAGGAGAAATATACATAAAAATTTGCGGGGGAATAAATGCCAACAAAATCAGCATGCGACAAATCATACGTTTCTTCATGCTAAACATTTTCATAATTTTGTGAAAGAATGTTAGAAAACACTTGCTTTGACTATCGAAAAAATGTCGCAGTATAAATTTAAGTGCAAAGCGCTTTTCGGGTTTAAGCGTGTCATCATTCCGTCTACCGTACCGTTCTCACAGAGACGCTTTCAGCGCAGAAGTCCGGACAGGGGGTTTAGTTCTACAGGTCAGAAATAACTTGGTGAAATTATTACCGTTAGTATGTCCTTCTTATTAACCATAAAGTTGCTGTATCAGCTTTTACATATACAGTGAGACTATGTCGTAATATGAGTTAATGTTGTTTACGGTACGTACTGAAGTAGAATGATAAAGCATTGCGTGAATCACGACGTGTCGACTTCATGCTGCTTAGCTCACTGCAATTCATATCAGACGGAAAACGTTTGAAAGGCTACTGTGTTGCTAGAATGTTTGCTCTAGTATTTTCGCATTTTTGGTTTAACGCTTCTAAGAAAAATGACGGTGACTCATGGACCAAACCATCACTGAGCTCTAGCAGGGTGACCATACTTTTCAATTGACTAAGTAAGGAACCGCAGCCGTGTACACTGTATTGTGGCACTGTTTGCCGGTTTACTATATATGGTCCTTCCGTGAACTTTACAGCCATAGATAAAATAAATGCAGTTTTATCTTCCTTTGTAAAACTACTGAAAACTGCTGTAATGTCGAACCTATTTCTTTTCGCTTTATAATGTAGTAGATAACGCACTCGAATCCGAGTGTTTATTCGTATCAATCATCGAATTCATAGTACGTATTAGTTCTTAATTTAACGATATTCAACTTTGAACCTGTAATAGACCATTCTACATTTGTGCCCTTAGTACCCTGGCCTCGGAATAGAAGTGAGGCTGGAGGTGATCACTTTAATCTGCCTAACCACTCCACTCAAAACATGGCGGTATGTGGCCTTTCCGTGCAACAGGGCAACGCGGAAAGCCGTAAAAACTTAGAACAGAAGTTTATCTTCCAACTTAGTTGTCTTAATCCCCACGGTATCAACGAACGTTTCTCATTCATTTAATCATTAATCTAATTTATTCACTTCCATTTACACACTGCTATGGTTCCACCAACAGCATGGCTCCAAACTTCTCTATATAAATTGTACGTAACCCCACAATCCTCTCATTCGCTCCGACGAAGGGCTAACTCTCTAAACGTCAGCACTTCCATTTTTACCTTTACGAAGAAAATGTTTTCTATTACTTTTAGAAAATAGCCCAATGCCCGTGACTACGAAAACGTTTTTTGTTTCTGTCGAGTTATACGGTTGTAGAAACACGATTTTTATTTAATCAGCGCGCGTATTTTCCTTGGGATATTTTCTAAATTGCGCTTAAAATGTATATAAATTGCTCTATAACTGTACAAAACATATTTAAAAGTTTGAAGAACGGATCATGTTAGTCGGAAGAAACTCGCCACAACTCTGTTGTTAAGCGTCAAAAAAGACGTTCAAAATTTGTATGAATTTATATGGTGGCCTTGGTTCGAGAAGTCACGCTGTAAAATCTTACTCTATAATTTATTTCACCTTTGCAAAAGCTACGTAATTCTAACTGAATACTAGGATTGCGAGGTCGCGGGTTCTGATTTCATTCCAGCCTTTCCTTTTTTCAGCCCTTAAAACTGCAACTGCTTGAAACTGCATTACATAGCTATAATGCTTATATTACTTATGTGGTGGATATTTTTGAAGAAAATGAAACTAGATATCCGCTTGGTGATGAAATGATTTTAAGATCTGACCAAGATTTTAATCTGTGAGATGTGGGAAGCACTCTTCCAGAATACCAGGGGTCCTCATTTGTGATCTAAATTATCTCATAGTTATAACTTGAATCTTTTTATCAAAAATATAAGACGAAGAGACTTTGCCAACGAGCTTGAGGACAGTTGTGAAAATTGTCATTTATGTTAATTTCGATTTTTAATTTTATAGGTAATAGGTTTTAATAAATATTCATAGGTAATTAACTTAAGGAAGTTGTTTGGATGTAAAATTTGTTTAGCTTTTTTAAGTATTTTACATATGTATGTATGGTATTTTAAATCTTTAGTGTCCCCAATTTGCTACTAAGCTAAATACTTAAGACACCATAAGAAAGGTGTTATTGTTGTTGTTTTACAAATACTTCGAGTGTCAAATCATCAATTATGCTTGCCTCCGCAGTGCGCGCATCTATATATATGTGATATATTTATTTGATAACTTTAAATTTTTGATGTCTCTTTACCTTTCAAGTTTCAGAATATGAGACGCTATCTTCTTTGGGGTGTTTTGTTGGCTTTCACCATCAGCCGAAGTGTGGCTGATGTATATTTTCATTTTCCTCACGGATCCAACAATCGACTAAATGGAAATCAAGAAAACGTCAAAAACGACAAGAGGCTTTTCGACTCGCAGGTAAAAAGATATGTACATGTTTATGTAAAATGATGACTGACTATCGATGTTCGAATCTCAGTCGAATTTAACATTTTAAGTTCCAAAACTTAGAAATAGTTGACAATTAATAATAATAATAATAACAATAGCAATAACGATAATGGTAACGATAACGGCAATGGAAATGATGATGATGATAATGATGATGATAATGATAATGATAATCATAATAATAATACTAATAATAGCAAATGCAATAGCAGTAGCAAGGAAAGGGGCAGGAGTAGAGAAGTGTTGCGAAAGATGCAGAAAGCTAACAGTACTACTGGGCACACTTAGCATTGCCCGAACCTTCCAGGTGGCAACCTGAGAGATGGTTGGATTCTGAGAACACTAATTGTAGCTAATTTAAACTTTGCGCTAACTTCACATGGTGCCTTTATCAGTTATACTCCAGGGCTTACGGGTTATCCCATCGGCGCACCCAATTGGGGATAGTTTCCCCTTAGCATACAGTCACATATACTGCAATTATAGTAATTACTCTTGGCTCGAGTTTTGTATCGGATGTTAGTTGACGGAGGCGAAAACCATATCAACATACTATCACGCGACGAAATCGAAAGTGAATAACCTCATTCTCTTGACGCAAATCTACTAGACTTTCAAACCTTAACAACAAAGGTCAAATAAAATAAAATCAAATTTATTAAAAGCACATTTACCTAACAAGTAACAGAAGATGCACCACCCCGCAAATAGCATAAGCTGATATATCTAGCCTGGCAGTTTAGTAGATTAGTTAGTCAAAATAACTCATAAAAATACTTTACACGAGTGATATAAATTTAAAGAGATACCAGTAATGAATGTATAATAGCTTAAGTAAAAAAAATGACGCAGTAAATTGAAATTAAAATTGGTTTATGCAAGTTACTCATAACACGTTTTGAAGTTTTTAATGAGAGTGTTGCGAGGTGTAGCGGCGCCGGCGAGAGTTTGAAATCCTGAACCTGTTAAGGACAAATTACTCTAAATAGTCTACCCTGTGCAGGACAACACCCTCTTTTTTAAGACCCTGTTTAGGACAAGAGACAAAATACGCACTCTCGTTTTATACGAATTTGTAAAATAATCTATTCCAATCAACGAAATCATGTTTATCAGTTACTCCGTCTCCACATTTGAATGGGGGGATGCACTCTTGCCTGTACGACACAGTGACATCTTTCTTTCATCAAGTTATCCAACACAAAGAAACTAGACCTACCTGCACGATCTATTCTGTCAATGCGCGCTTGTTATATAAATGGAAAAATAATTGAAATGATACCAACAACAATAACAATTGTCCAGAAAATGAGCTGATGTTGATTGATGACCTTGACTGGCTCGTCGTACCATACCCTGTTTAGGACAGGTTCTGATCTTGTTAAGGAAAGAGGCGAGTCCAATTTGTAAACCCTGTTCAGGACAGCGAGGTAAAAAAGCCATACCTTGTCCAGCGGCACGTCCCCGTATGGCCCAAATGAGGGAGTACCCCCGGGGGGGGAGTGTTGACATCAACATAAATATTTTCAGTGATGAAGAAGTCTTAGTAATCTGCACTGCTAGGCTACTCACTCTACTCACTTTCTATATGTAGCTAGTGAGAATCGTACCAAAATAAGAACAGGTGATTTATTTCCGTATCATCCCATTCTTATGCATATGCATATTGTAGCCGTACTGTTCCTTTTTTTCCCGCAAAACAAGAAACTTAGTTTACACCTGCATTACCTCGACAACTAGCTACAGCCATGAGCGCTAACCCATGCTCCTGCTACAGCATATATAACAGGCCCGTAGGAACGAATTTGAAAGTGAGGGGGCCCGAAAGTTAGCGATGAGGGTGGGATTATTTGGATGGGCCGTAGGCCCATCCCCAGTAGGGGGGTCCGGGGGCATCCCCTCCGGAAAATTTTGAAAATTTAGACACGCTCTAGTGCAATTTGGTGTATTTTGGAACACTTTCAGAGACGCACTTTGATGTAACTTTCAAACCATTTTTAAGCCATTTTTTGAATATTTATTGTTGTCCAAAAAAGTGGGGGGGCACGGGCCCCCCCGGCCCCCCCTACTCCTACGGCCCTGTATAATGAAGTAGGCGGTGATATACAAATTCTAGCCAAGAACAACAATTGGCATAGAACGGCAGTAGATTTATAGTAAAGCTAGCAAACTGTGTTGAGTTACTGATTTAGAATGAGCACGAGTGTTTCACGAAAGTTACTAATATAACTACACATTGTCGATATTTTCACTTTTAATTCATTCCCGTAAAATAAAAGAACCGAGTATCGGTTTTCTGAAGAAATCAATCACTTCCATAGATAGAAAATTACGGATTCCTACCAAACGTTTTGCTTAGTCACATTAAGCGATCGTTTCTGATTTCTGCATGACTCCTGTGTTTATGAATATTTGCGCAATATGGACCGGTTTCTTTGAAATTCCCTTGCAGAACAACGGGAAAGCTGGTTACAACGTGGGAGACAGTTTGGATAGCAACCCTGGAGATAACATACAAGAAGTCAGACAATTGCATCCGGTAATTGCTACTTCGCCGAACTGCTTTCAGCAAAAACTTAGAACCACACTGTATAGAAAAAAAAAACCCTACCACACTACAGTGCTGTTTAGCAGCTTTCCAAAAGATGGTCACACCACATGGTTTGATCCACAGGTGTGAAAATTAAAAGTCTGAACAACAAAGTATAGTAAAAAAGACAACACCGCATTAAGGTACTGTTCAGTAGCTTTCCGAAGAATGGTCACACTGCATGGTTTGATCCACAGATGAAAAAGTTAGAACCATACTGTATAGTAAAACAAACAGTATCACAGTACAGTACTGTTGTTACAAAAAAAGAGAAAAAAAAACAGTGAAGGATTTTTTTTTTGCGTTAACCAGAAATCTCAAAATTGAAGTATCTCAGTCTTCCAAATATCAACATTGCGCCACCTCCTGGCTGAGTTGGCATATGGAAAGCTCAAATGTTGTGGTAATATTTTTGTCTTTGCTGTTATTCATCTATTTATTTTTTTGCGATCTCCGTCGAATGCAAACTTGATCTTATGTTGGTGTCCTGCACACGTCAGTTTAAGGTGTCATGTGTAATACAGTCGTTATTGTTCATAGTAGACGCAAATTTAGCCACCCCACAAGATTTTTTATGGGCAGCTGTCTCGCTTTCATAATACCCTGAAGTTCCCTTAACGCTCGTACTTACAAGGAAAAAAGCTCACTGTGATCTGTAAACGTCTATTGGGCTGTTCCAGGTATCAAGAAGGCCACGTTTTGTATTCACATGTCAATCAAAAGAACTTTGCAACCTTGCGTTAATCCTTTTTAACCTGCAGTAATGAGTTAATACAGACTTCGCCAAACCTCTTAACTACATGGAATGCATTCCTTAATCTGATCATTTCTAATCTTTGCAATTTATAGGAGTTCTACATGAGCGGCTGTGATGCCAAGGCTAAGAGCGAAGTAGAAATTATGTGGACAAATCAACACGGAACTGGTCCAAAAACCGATGACAGAGTTGAAACCCAGATTATCTTACAGTACATGTGCCAGGAGTACCCGGAGGGGAAAATGTCCAGTGCTGATGTGAGAAAGGAATTCGACTTTCATACGATTCGTAACGGACAGAGTCTGAGCACACAAGAATTTAGGGCTGGACAAGCAGAGAAAGCGTATATCAAATTGGACCGTGGATTGCACGAACCAGCTTCCTTTTATGAGTCGTACAGCCGCCGAGAACGCAATAAAGGTAAACCTACACAATATTTAAATTAAATAAACACACATCTACGATCTTAGCCAAAGTTCTTGGTACACTTCTGTTCATAAGCTATTGTAATTAACATATCGTTACGACCAAAAGACACTTTAACTTGTTCTTTCCCTTACTGTGCGATGATCCCCCTCTTTTGAATCAATGTTGATAGGAGGCGGAATTGGTTCTGTGTCGTTGGGAAATTGAAGCACACCAAGAAAATGTACAGCAATTGAGTTGTACCATCATCCAAGTGCTGTCTAATTAACAATTATTCGCCTGAGGCGAATAATTGTTTTAGTATAAATCTAGGTGTTTCTTAACGTACCTGCAAAATTCAAGGTAACTTTATTGCCTTAGATCAGGCGATGCCCGGAATTGGGTCTACCAGGCGTTTTTCGTTTGATGGGCAGAACGGTTGTGATAGTGACAACGAATTGTTCATACTCCGTTCTACCTTGCCATGTTGTCTTTATCGGACTGGTGCTCTTGTTTTGTCGGGGGTAGGGTTGGGGAATTTTGGTTTTAAGGCTAAACATCTCTGTTATTTTATTTGATTTCACATCTCAGTTGTTTCAGTGTGTAATCAGAGCTTGTGTAAGGTACTTTATTTTGCATGTAACCGCTAGAGAGAGTTAATGACGCTGTAGGGGTGGTGGGGTGGGGTCGGCAGGGGATAGGGCAGGGAAGCAGTAAAGGGGGAGGACAGGGATGTGGGGGAATAGGGGGGCCTAACAGGCTTTGGTTTATGTCTGGTTAAAGTAATTGGTCTGAAATGCTAAAGCTTAAAACGCTTTTATTTTTCACGTCAGGTGAATTTTTTATAGAGACGTTTCCTCAGAAACGGCTATTAATACGCAGGTGATTATTTCAAAAAAGAAAAGAAAAAACATTGTGCAACACGAAAAAATTTTATTTCATCAAAAGCTCGCGAACGACTGGCAGCCAATTTGTTCGTCGAGGTTATCATCGGCTGATAATCCGAGATAGCGAACCAATCAGAGCGCGCGATTTTGTATAATCACCTGAGTATTTATACTAATGGCTGATAGTCTGTATAGTAGCTCAGCCAACCAGATTGCGGCATTTGCATTTGTCTACAAGTAGATTTTTACTAATAAGTCTTAACCTCGTAAGAGGTGGCTGAGGGTAAAATATTGCAAGATATTGCGCCAATCAGATAACTCAAAATGTCATAGTTGCTGAGTTGGTGAAAAATAAGTCTCATTGTTTTTCAACATTGTTTTGGTTAACAATGTCACATTAAATTTTGTGTGTTGCGTTCCCTTTGTTCCTGTTCATGCTGCAGGTCTGTTTACTCCTAATCAAGATGGTCAAGAGTTAAAAGGTACCAAGGCCATCTACACCAGGCAAAACGCAGCGGGAACCAGAAGGGGCCTAGAAGTTCCCGAGGAGCGTGATTACTATCCTTACTGGGGCCCAAGTCCGTGGAGGGACATTGCTATTATGGTTAGCAATAAGAAAACTGAGGGACTCATGAATACGTATGTGGGCAGTCCTGAGTATTATGAAAAATGTGAGTTTTGTTTAGCCATGCGGTTGTGAAGGGGTTGGGGTGGGGTTGCCGATATTGCACCGGGCCTTGTTCATAGTTTTAATTAAGTAGCTAGCACATGTTTTTGTTTTAGCCCAAATTAGCTCTAATCCAACAGTTAATTAGCTCTAATCCAACAGTTAATTAGCTCTAATCCAACAGTTAATTAGCTCTAATCCAACAATTAATTTTGAATTACATTGTAGTTACTGTTTAACCCCAAACAGTGCGATTCTCTAAAAACCGGACGCGTATATTACCCTTTTACTATCTGTTTTGCTATACAGTGTGGTTTTATCTCAGATGAAAAATATTTCACCTATGGATCAAACCCATGCAGTGTGACCTTTATTAGCGAAAGCTACTAAACAATACTGTACTGTGGTACTGCTTATCTTACTACACAGTGCGGTTCCAACTTGTTCATCTGGGGATCAAACCATACTGTGTCACCATTCTTTGGAAAGCTAAAATCCATAAATCCGAGCGGAAAAAACTCGGTCCGTAACTTACAGTACGGACCTCGAACTTGGTTAGTAAAACGTATGTAAGTTCGGTTTGTTTTTCTGCACATGGTTGTCAAGTTTTATTGAGGGTATGTGGATCAAACCTTGCATTGTTGCCATTCCTTCAAACGTCAGCTGTGGTTTTACTATACAGTGTGGTTGTAACTTTATCATCTGTGGATCAAACCATGCATGCACCTTTCTTTGTAAGATTGTAATTCTACTGCACAGTACTGTACTGTAGTACTGCTTGTTTTACTATACAGTGTGGTTGTAACTTTTTCATCTGTGAATCAGACCATGCAGTATGATCATTCTTTGAAAAGTTACTAAACAGTACAATTTTAGTATTACTTGTTCAGCACTGGAATGTAGCAGTGGACTTCATGTAAGCCTAATTATCTTGTTTTACCAGGGATGTGCATTATGACAAGTACACTGGAAGGGGAGGCAGCTTGTCCGCGAATCAATTCAGACAATTCCGTTGCTAAAGAATGTGTCGCCAGCCATATTACAGCAGACAGTTGCCGGGCTGCGGGCGGCAAGTGGACGAAGTTCATGACAAACTATATTGAAAGGACGGCCGGTGTTCTCAGCACCTGCCACACCCAAGGACACATGAGCCTCAAAAGAGGGTTACCTTATGAGCCTCACAAGGTATCCCAGGGTGCAGATGGCAAAGAGGAATACCTTCTGTTTGACAAACCTCCAGAAGTCTTGTATGCTCCCTCCACTGTCGTCAACCACAACGGCATGAACATGGAAGGGAAATTTTCATCGTATAAGTGGAAAGTTCCTTGCTTTGCGACAAACACGACCCAGCGCTGTGTACTGAGAATCAGGTAAAGCATTGGTCTCCGCTTCGCAGCTGTTGTCTGGATCGTCAGATACGCAACGCTCTTTCTCATAGTTGTCCAGTACTCTGACAAATTTATGTACAGCGTTGTATTGAAATGCACTGCGTTGTATTGTGTCGTTCTAGAATGCATTGTTGAACTATTGTTATGGCCATATAATACAATACAATGCTAGGCATAAATTTGTCGGAGTATTGGACAACCCTCCTCTTTCTTCCCCGGAGAAACGTTTCCTGACGAGCCAGGCAAATGATTCGAAGGAGACTTAAACATAAGTTTACGTTACATTAAGTTGTCTTTGTTGTAGAAACAGGCTTCAAGGAACAAGTTTGAAGTGAAAGATGTATTTTCGGCACTGTCACAGGCAAACTTGGAGAAAACAAATCCGATTTTTCCCCACAGTTGTCCATCTACGACCTTTCCATTATATTACTAGTTGAACTACCACTCTACCACTGAGCTCTAGGAAACTCGAGGGAGTAAGGACACATTACAGTTTGAGGTGGTTCAAAAACAGAACTTTGATTGGGTCAGAAAAAGGCTACTGATTGGTGCACAGAACGTGCTTTGATAGTTTTAAAAAACAACTATCATTGTTTTAGAAAACAAATCTCTGTTAGTACATGATAACTTGAGTTTTTAAAAATTTGAATTCCTTCCCAAAGCGAACCTTCGTTGGTTCAGAAAACGACTTTCACTTGTCTTGAAAAACCAGCTTTGTTCAGTTGCTTTAATATGAACTCAAGATTTGATAGACTTAACACTAGCTCTCACATTTTATTATTTTAAAAGAGGACATTTAATGACTTTCAAAAACGAACTTTGATTCAAGTTATGGAAACGACCTTTCGTTGGTTCAAAAAGTATTGCATTCTTAAGTTGGTCTAAGATGTGCGTTTATAATCTCTGCATGTCTGATACCGAGAGTTCATCAAGTATTTCCGTTATCAAACGTATCTTTTTTATCTTGTTGTTCTAGGTACAACATCACAACAAAAGATGTTCCTCGGGATTTCGATTACAGAAACAACTCCTCGTAAGCGTTCTACTAACCATTATTTCAAATTTCAATTCATTGCTGTCCTGAAGATTCCCAAAGTTCGCTGCACACGATTGGTTACAAAACGAAGGCCTACTCTGGGACCTTAGTCGCCTTAAACCGCCATGTTTTTTGTGTCAATTTTACGCAAGTCGCTTTAAGTCACCAAAAGTCCTAAAACGGGCACTCGTTTGTGTAAATTGAATTTATATTTTAGAATAATCAGACTGCATGGCTTTAACCCCTCTGCAAAGTAGAACAAACAGCACCACAGTACACTGCAAAGTACCAGTAGCTTTCCAAAAAATAGTCTAAACACACGCGGTTAAAAACTTATTGAAATCCCTGTAGATGAAAAAGATAGAACCACACTGTGTAGTAAAACAAAAGGTACCAGAGTAAAAAACTGTTCAGTAGCTTTTCAAAAAATAGACAAACTGGATTGTTTGATTCACAGATTAAAACGTTAGCGCCAGACTTCATAGTAGTTAAATATATAGACCCTAAGGGATGAAAGTATGCTCGTTTGTTGTGATGCGTTTGATATCCTTAACTTTCGTATAGAGTCAAGAATAATCCCAAGACAAAAGCCGTAGATGACACAACAGACTTGCAGCTAGCCCTCAACACTGCCCAGCTGGGCCGCACTTTCCAGGACAGGACCCATGTGATCCTCTTGAAACCAAGAAATCAGCTTCCTCGTAAATACCAGCAGAGTAACATTTATTACATCGGTGGAATGGGTAAGAGAGGTAACATAGTGCAGACATACCCTGCCATGGAGTATCGATTCAACCCTGAAAGACTCACTGTTAGTACTAAAGATATAGTGTGTTTCGTTTGGTCTGGTAAGTAATCAATTTCTTTAGTATTAATTTTGTGATTCATGTTGTTCTCTGACCTATGGCCATTTGAACTATCAGAACTAAGGTCCATGTAGTTTCCGGAATAGTTAGTTAGCATTATCGTTAAAGTTAATCGATATACGTTCGCGTTATCGTTCGTGTCTAAACACACGCGGTTAAAAACTTATTGAAATCCCTGTAGATGAAAAAGATAGAACCACACTGTGTAGTAAAACAAAAGGTACCAGAGTAAAAAACTGTTCAGTAGCTTTTCAAAAAATAGACAAACTGGATTGTTTGATTCACAGATTAAAACGTTAGCGCCAGACTTCATAGTAGTTAAATATATAGACCCTAAGGGATGAAAGTATGCTCGTTTGTTGTGATGCGTTTGATATCCTTAACTTTCGTATAGAGTCAAGAATAATCCCAAGACAAAAGCCGTAGATGACACAACAGACTTGCAGCTAGCCCTCAACACTGCCCAGCTGGGCCGCACTTTCCAGGACAGGACCCATGTGATCCTCTTGAAACCAAGAAATCAGCTTCCTCGTAAATACCAGCAGAGTAACATTTATTACATCGGTGGAATGGGTAAGAGAGGTAACATAGTGCAGACATACCCTGCCATGGAGTATCGATTCAACCCTGAAAGACTCACTGTTAGTACTAAAGATATAGTGTGTTTCGTTTGGTCTGGTAAGTAATCAATTTCTTTAGTATTAATTTTGTGATTCATGTTGTTCTCTGACCTATGGCCATTTGAACTATCAGAACTAAGGTCCATGTAGTTTCCGGAATAGTTAGTTAGCATTATCGTTAAAGTTAATCGATATACGTTCGCGTTATCGTTCGCGTTCGCGTTGACGTTATCGTTTGTGTTATCGTCATCATTATCGTTCGCGTTATTATGATCATTGTTGTTAGCGTTAGCGTTTGTGTTAACGTTAGCTTCGTTATTTGATTACCTGAGGAAAACACAGTCAACTCTGACTTAAGAAGTTAATTTTTTCCATTTGTGGAAAAGCCAATAATGACGAATTCAAAGCCGTAAACGAGATTTGCTTTGACTGAACTACTTAGCGCTGCTTTAGTAGTGACAGCGTTATCCCTATACATACGTGACACCCGAGGTTCTTCTTGTTCAAAGCAGGAGTATCTGAGTGTCCATTGTTATCCCACAGGTTCTAACAACAATCCTAACAACGCCGGGCAAGGAAGAGCACGTAAGAAAAACTCTTTAACAATCTTGCGTATATCTACTTTCCTTCCACGATGAATGTTTGTATATATGGGCTATATAGGTATGTGCTGCGGGATAGGGTATGGTTTTTGAGGTTCTCGATCCTTAAATAGGGTATCATTTTTGCCCATGTTGGTATAGTGTTCCCGGTGTGATCCTTAGATAGGGTTCCTAAATTGTATCAGGCAGTCTACTATACTATGCTTGTTGCTAACATCCAGTAATCTTACAGAAACGAACGACCCGTTTAAGCCATGTTTAATTTTTGTTTTTCCCTTGCATAGGGTGTCATTTTTCGTGTTTGGGCCTTGAATAGGGTATCAATTTTCGTTTGCTTCATCCTTAGATAGGGTCAGGGTTTGAGACCCTTCAATCGCGGCGCACACCTATTCGAAATTTATGGGAGTACGCTCCCCCCACCCCCCCCCCCCCCCCGGGGTGAAGGCTGTTACTATTTTGCAACACGACCTGGGCTGTGGTAGCTCCTACGCCGAGATTCTTGTCACTTTTCGACATTAAACGGCACAAATAAACCTCCACACTCGATTGAACACAACTCTTTCTAGTCTATTGCGACGACTAACATCATGCGACAAAAGAATTCACTGCAAAGATACAAATATTCATATGATTGCACCGAAATTAACAGCAATCAATCAAAATTTAAAGTATACTTACACCCAGGGTGCTTAGCCCGGTCGAAACAGCAACGAAACATCAAATACTACAAGAATTCCAACTGACCTAAATGTTCGTTTCCTAAATCTCTATCCGAAACTATTTCTCGGGATGTCGCACGTGGCTATCACATGCTACCGTGGCACAAGCATCCGGCCCGATTCTGATTCACAACACAGGCACCGAGTGCGAACAACTTAGCTCGATTCCATTTTGGTACCGGGACATCCTTTGTAAAGTTCCGTTATTCTGGAATGGGTAAAATTGTGGAAACCCTAGCCACTGTCTTGTAGTTGTGGGCTGGTACAGAGTTAGCATATGTAAACACAAAAACTGCCTCAGTGTGAACAGTTGAAAAACCTGCACGGAACCACTCTGTGCCGGCACGGAACCACTCTGTACAGTGGTCTACAGAGTGAACGTAGTCTTAATCAATCTATGGTACTTTGCACACAGGTTCTGATCGAACAAACGTTTGCTGGGTTAAAGAAGGATGCAGCTCATTAAAGCCAGCAGCCTGTGCAAATATTCCCTTGGAAGTTGTCGATGTCGACGCAAACTCAACCGAGGTAAACCTGCATTTAAACAAAGGATGTTATGAGGGAGATAAGCCGCTCCAGGCTCAGCTTGATAACGCCCCGGCCTCGTGTAACCTACCGTGTTTCCGTATCAAGGAGCCTGGGGATTACTGTTACATGGGCACGCGCAATAACAACTTCTCCAACCGACGTCACATGGGCCAAATAACTGTGAAAAAAGCAGAATGATCATGACTGGTTGAAATTTGACAAATCAAAGTCATTTTAAAAATGTAAGGGTCGGTTGAACTATTATAATATGCTTATGTATGACTGATGTTAATGACAAATAAACTAAAAAAGAAAAATGCTGTTGTATCATTGCATTACAAGGCTTTTGAGTGAGAGGACATCAAACAAATGCGGTGTCACCTCTCAGAAACAGCTGTAAAGCGAGACATGATTCACGCTCCCATTTTTTTTTTTCGACCAAAACTCGCTTCCACAAGGCTTTTCCAGAAGCTCTGATAATATTCACCTAGCAATAGGTAAATACTGTTGAATATCCCGAGGGGTATGTACCAATAGTATTTGTCAGCACAACTCATGGTATTTCGTAACGGCCTAACCAGCGCCAAAAATAAGAAATTTTTATCGACACATGGATCAAGGAGCCTTAACTAAAACCAATTCTCATCGAAAAAAATCCTGCATCAAGGAGCTAAAACATGCTTTCACTTCTTCCATTTTTTGTAGATAAAACCATGCAGTGTAACAATTCTTTGAAAAGCCACTGAACAGAACTGTACTGTGGTAATTTTTGTTTTATTATACAGTGAGACTCTAAATGTTTCATGTAATACCCGAGATGCAGTGTTCATCACCTATCAAACACTAGGAAGAGAGTTGAACATTCGACCCGTAGCAGAGTATTTTTGGCGATATTGGAGGTGTTTGATATGTAAAGAAACACATGTATCGAGTGTTTGATATAGCGTCTCGAACGAAATTCCTTAGGAGAAATGAAAGATGCAAAAGCGAGCATTCTTTCATCAGATATCCAAACACGTCACGGTGCTTGATTTCCTCGTGGCGGTGTGACCGTTTTTTAAGAAAAGTCTGAGCTGTACTGTACCGTTTAAATGTGCAATGTGGTTATCATGTAGTCTTTAACTTAATTGCTCTATATGGAAAAGGTTTAGTTTTTAATTGATTTTTGTCATCAGATGGAAGGTTTGGAGGGTACATATTCATCATCCACAGGCGAAGGAATTTTTGGGATTCTATTCCAACCAGATATTTCTCGCAAACACGATCCGTAAAGGTTAAGAAACGGCAAGCTTCCCTAAATAATGGATGCTTTATTTCTCTTTCTTGTCAATAATTATTTACGATCATTTTCTTTTCACTTATGTCCAGGATCGATCTTGTTAGCAAAAATTTGCTAGCAAATTTTTTTCGCAATTGTCGCAAAAGAAATAATTGAGAAAAAATTATGTCAGAAAATCACTAACAAATATCGCAAAAATCGCAAGAATAACAAATCTAACAAGAATCAAGACTTATAAAAAAAAAGAAGGTAAGAAGGGCCCCGAAATGTCCGCAAATATCGCAAAAATCTCAAATATAACAAGAATTTTTCTTGCTAGCTAGAAACCCCCATGACAAATATCGCAATTATCGCAATCAATTCCTGTGTGCCAAATTTGGTGCTAGACGGAAGTAAGCCAACTTTTAAGTGATATTTTGCAACTATAGGGCCACACGGCCCTAAATTTCAAAAGGGATGTTGGAAATGAGTTAATAAAGCTATTTTCTATTTCCTGCTCTATTACCGCGTTTATTGTTCATTTATCAATCGTTTCAAAACCATTGGCAAAACCGCAATTACCGTTTTAAGAAAAAGTTCACTTCATCTAGTTTAAAGTCAGTTGCTAACGAAAAATAATCAAATCGCAATATGCAGCTCCCTGAGCGATCTCTTTACTGACTCAAATTGAAGCTGTAATCGTTTTCCAAATTTCTTCATAGTTTTGTCGACTGCGAAACCAGAACATTTTGGACGGAAAAGACCTAGGGGATCCAGGCATCGTCTGTAGTGAAAAACGCGAGCTACATTCCAATCTACTTGTTGAGGGGTGTATGACGTTTCGATAGGCTTTACAATGTGATGTATTCCATGGCTAAAAACTCTGCGTGGATTCAACACGCACTTGTTCCAGTTAGGTACGGGATCTTTTGCTCGAACAATCGCCCGTTGGGTCAACAATGTATTGTCAGTCGCTGTGCCTTGGTTATCCTCCCAAGAAGGATCAAAGATGGAGCTTGTGAAGCAGTATCCAGAATGCTGTTCTTTGCGATATGTTTCAAGCAAGGAGGTCATATTATGGTATTGAAGCGGTGTGATAAACTCGTCTAAATCGTTGAAGGCTACGAAGTCAAGGAAGTTTATGGAACGGTATAAACAGTCTATAATAGTTAAGGTTTGCCCAAAGACATACGTAGATGATGGGTCAATGTGTTCGTATAGTTTCCAAGGTAACACGGTTACCAATCCTTTACTCTCGTAATAGCTCAAGCTCTGCTTAATAGGGTCAGGCATTGCATAGTCATAAAATGTAAAATGGGACGCACCCAGAATCTGAGAAAGTTCCAGAAACTCGATCATCCATTCCAGCGATACTTGACCATGTATAGGTTTAATGCAAATACCGTATCTCCATGACTGACTAGCGCTTTTTGAAGAATTGCCGATAACAGCCAAAGGCAAGACAGCACTGCCCTTGACCAAGTGGTCGGGATTGCTAGCCGCTGTGGATATCTTTACGTCGCAAGGAATGTTTTCTATTCCTGGTGAAACAGAACAGGAGCCTATGAATGTACCAATTTTCCAGTTGGCGTTCTGGAAGAGTGAATAGTATTCGATTTTGCTTGTAACTGTTTCGTCCTCTGTTTTGCCTTTAATATGGCAGAACATGGTCGGCTTTAATTTATTCTTCGACACGATCAAAACCCTTATGTAGGGCTTTATTTGACGTATGTCGTACCAAGCGGAATACACCAGGGTTTCGGGTTTAATTTCTACAAATCCGGCGGGCCTTTTGGGCGATTCTCCACATGACGCACTCTCCCTCAATCCCTTACCTCCGTCAAGTTGTTTTCTTGTTGTAGGAATGGTTTCAAAATGCGGCTTTATCACCTCCTCTTTTGTAAAGTAAGTTATAATTATTCCAACCAACGATATCGTTGTAATCACAAGGACGTATCGCCGCATCAAGGGAAGCCTTCTTCTAACCATTTTCATGCTAATCCTGCTTCCTGAAACTCAAAATAAGAAAGTACTCATGGTTGGTTTAAAGTTAATTTTCAGGGGTCACCTAAGGAGAAACTATTACAGATATTAGTAGAAATCATTTTTTTATTGGTCACTATATATACTGCTCTTTACTTCATTTACTTCATTGGTTCAAATTTATATTATCTGAGCAATGTAGATACGTCAGTGGAAATTGTAAGTATAAATTCCCTTGTTTGCCTAAGGTTTATTGCGAAATTGACATCACTTGGTCTCGAAATATTACAAAATTAGGTATAAATCGTTAACAAATAACTCAAAGAAGCCTTTTGTTGTATTTACGTGTATACAGGCTGCTTTTGGCTTATTTCTCAGCTCAGTAATACAAATAATATTGGAAATATACCCAGTGTCATGTCACCAGCAGCGATCATAATTCGTGCTGTTTGCCGGAGGTTGTGACGACGATCGATGAAACCCAGAAAACCAAATGTGCTTCCTCCGACGTCGGTATATTAAGATTCTACTCGCCCAAGAATAAGAAATATATTTCGTCGTGGGCCAGAGAGATTAATCGACTACAAAGGTCTGTTCCAATCATTTCGTACAAGGTTACAGAACTTCTAAATATCTTACATTAACTTTTCCTCAATCACTGCCTTTCTAACCTACGGATTTTGTGTTTCTCATCGCTCGTTTCATCCCTCCAAAGAGCTATTGCCTGGTAAAAACAATTTCCATCTCTTCTGACAACGACTTATTTCCGTTGATAAGGTAAATTTCCAGAAGCCATTCGTTTATAAAAGATGTCACGAAATAACGATAACTGGAAATGCTTCATTGAGTTATTTGCTCACGATTTAGACCTAATTTTGTAATATTTCGAGACCATAATTAAGCGATGTCAATCTCGCAATAAACCTTAAGCAAGCCAGGAAGTTTATCATATTTCACGGTTATTCAAACGAAAATTTATACTTTTCTTGTATCAACTTTGCCAAGACTCATTTCTGATAAAGTAGCGGCGAAGAAGTGTTGATCTGTCTCCAAAATCGTTTTCTTCAACGTGAAAACAACTTTTCCCTATACATTTTCTCCTAGCGACTTGCAATGTTCGCCCCCTGGCGATCCCAGAATCCACTGAGCATAACACGGGATCCGAGTACTGGCAAATCATCCATTGGTTTGTTGCTGACAAGTAAACTGAGCGAACAGGCGAAGTTGACGAGGGGGCAGCATTATATTATATTATATTATATTAAATAGATTTAGGCAAGCCTAAAAGCGGAGCTCCTCACACAGTCCCTCCAAAATGCTTGAAAACTTATAGAAAGAACTCAGCTTTATGCTTATGTCCCTCCAAAAACGCTTGAAAACTTGTAGGAAGAAAATTTTTCCTCCAAAACCGCTATGAATAATCCGTTTCTTCAGCAAAACATTGTAGACTGCTGTAGACTGCTGGCTGTAGGTTGTGTAGCCGCGGCAAGCCGCGACAAGCGCGCGAAAAACTAAGCCTCGTTTCGGTTTAAGACCTTCTAAATAACCCGGATGACTATGGCCGCCATGTTGGGGCAACGTCGTCGTCGTCGTCGCTAGTTGGGGCAACGTCGTCGTCGCTAGGCGCACGCGCCCGCGAGCCATGCCGCTAGCCACGATGACCATGAAAACTCAAACGCATGGTTTTCTCAATTTTTATCCTCGCACGGTAGTTATGGGGCTCCGCTCTGCGGCTCTTCGAGCCGCTGTGGAGCTCCGCTATTATTATATAATATTATATTATATTATTATATTATAATGCCGTGTGTGATATTTGGATTAGAGATAAAAACTTTCGAAGTTCCCTTTAACTGATGTTAGCGAAATTTTTGCTACCATACTTGGATAAACTTAATAACAATAGATTTAGATAAATTTAGTAACAATAGATTTAGATAAACTTAATAACAATAGACCAATCAGAATCGTACAAGTGTTGATGACGTCACAAACATCCAAGCGTAAGTTGTTTGTCAACTTTGGATACCCCACATGCGGCTCAATCCCCCGCTTAAAAAGTATTTGCATGAATGTCCAACTGTAGTTCTGTTTTAGTTGAAGTAGATCTGATTTTTTCCCGAGTCAGTAAAAATCACCATACTTTGTTCCCGTGAATTATTTCACGTTATCCTTCCGATTCCCAGGCCGTTCGAAAGCGATTTCGATGAGGGCACAAAATGAAACCGATTCCCTTGCTCCCCAAATAGAGAATATTTGCTCATTGGCGCCCTATCGATAGATATACCTGGTATGGTATCTTGGTTTCAAGATCCAAAGAAATAAAGCACGATGCAATGACGTCCAAATGGAACAAAAGCACGATCCACTTTCTGGTGCATTCTGCGGGATAAATGGGTGATTTGGCGGGATAAAACCTATTTAAAACCCTCTAAACTTTAGCTCTATGAAATAATCCAATGGAAAGTGATAATCAAATAATTGATTTCAATACTTTACCGAACTTTCCTTTCGTGGTAATAATTTTTGAAAAATCAAATGGCAATATTTTGTTTTGCAGTCGTTGGTTACATTCACATTTGTTATCGTTTCGTCCGATCCTTGCGCCTGTAACTTCTTTTAAAAGTCCATATCAACACCTTTTTAGTCCATACGGTCTTTGTTTGACTGATCTGTTCAGTAAAAGAACAATGCATATTTTCTATTTTGGGCAAGTTTTAGACGCTTAACTGTTAATCGATCGATCTATCACTCCCTAAAAGGCAAGCAGTTTGCAGGTTTAGTTAACAGTCAGTCACTGTTAAGATCATAGAAAACGAGCAGTCTTCTTAAAGTTCCTGCTTCTTTGCGGTCACGTACGAGCGGCGAAGTCGCAAGGCTTGAGCTTTAAAGAGTCAACTCTTTGTCACTATAATTCTAACGCAGGGCTAATTAACCTGTGATTTTAAAAACAAAATTCACAGGAACCATCAACCGATGGGATTACGGTTTTTAATTCGTTACTAAAGCGAGTCTCGATTGTCCAAAACTGAAAGGGAAGAACCAAATGTCAAAGCGAAAAAAATGACCGGGTCGTTTCAATTCTTTTTGACGGGGTCAGTTGCACCATATTAACTCGACCAATCAACTCTCTGTATTGAGCAGTATTACCTTAAAGGTCTTGAATTGGCTGCTTGAGACCAATCTATGGGTTCCTGATCGCGGTTAAGACAGTTCAGGTTTTCAAGTGATTGCGTGTTCAGACAGTTCAGGTTTTCAAGTGATTGCGTGGTTCAAGTGATTCAAGTTCACAACCACGCAGACTTATTCTTTTGCGTGAATTACAACGAGATATAAAACAATAGATGCTATTTTAAGTTAATGACATGCAAAAAAGCTTCTGGGTATTCTTCAAGTTAGCTTCATATTAAAAAGGTTCTCACAGTTGGGATTCAGTTCCTGAGTAGTCCTTCAGACCAGCTGTACAGGATGGTGCTTTCATGCAGTGTGATTAGCTCTTTGAAGACAAGATAACTGGGTCTCGGTGCTCAAAACGTTTACGATTTAATAGTTTATTTATTTGCCACTTCATCATGAGCACCATACGCTAAATTGGTGTCCTTTGGTGTTTTAACTACAGGAGATGCACAAACAGTGCTATCTTTGTCTTCTTGAGCTGTTACTTGATTGATTTGAAGTCAACGGCTGGGAAATATTTAACGCTAATTTTTCGGTAGATAGCCGGGTCAACATTCCGGAGTTCTTCAAAGGATGGGACAAGGGAAAAAATATTCAGAAGGGCGACAGGATTGAAACCTATTATCCCTGCTACGAAAATTTAAAAATATGACCCCATGCAGGGTATTGTTGTTTGTTAAGCTCTGTGGCTTATTTTTCAGTTAAGTTCGGAAAATATATAGTACGGCATCTGAACCGGGCCTTAATATTCCCGTCGCAAATATTTTGGTCTATCTGGTAAAAGAAATGTGTAAAAACATTAGTGGCTGGAATCAGAGAAAGTGATTAAGAAGAACTTGGGAAAAAAGAGTCTTCTTAATTCCCGTCAAGTAGTTTTGCACTAGAATATTCGGTTTTAAACTTGTACTTTGGAAAAAAAGTAAGATTTAGATGAAGGAAAAGTGCACATTGTAACCAGCTGGACTATCACGCAGTTTGACTCAACGCTGGTTTGAAACAATGAATATAACTTAAAAAGCTACCGAAATGTAGCGAAAGAATAAAAGAGAGACGTCATTTATTCCATCCCTTGTAACGATAGTAATTAGGAATACGTCGGGCAGACAAAACATTAAAATGCAAGAAAATGGGTAAATCAAACGAGTTGATTAAGTAAGTTATACCACCGTAAGGTAAAACAAAACATTAACTTCGTACCAGCTGAAAAGAACACCAAAAAGCGGTATCTCTTTCCAAAAAAAAGGAAAACTCTGCCTTAGCAGAACATCACCCGTGTCTAACCAACCAGGTCATTGGGTGGGATAACTCTCGAATTATCACCACTAACCGTCAAAGACGTTGCTTGGGAGACCACTAATTTTCTGATCGTGTTGTTGGCGCTGGCCTGATCTGCTAGTGTCGCTGTCTCCTGCGCCTTTCAGAATCCATCACATGCTGCTGCACAATGAACAATTGTGCCTAAGAGCCAAGATTTGTATACATAAAGGAATATACCCTCCTGCGCGTTAATTTCTTTTTAAACCGTTGTGGTTTCTTAATGAAGTTGACAGATCAGAGATCTTATTGCGTTATTGATTACAAAGGGTTTCTTGAAAATGGGAAAGGAACTTAGGAAATCGTAGCCAAAAAATCAAACTGCCACTCGAGAAAAAGATAAATGAGTATTGAAATACCGTTAAATATATCAAAGCGAGAAGCTTGAAAATCAAGTACGGCGAAGTTTTAGACAATGGGAAACTCAAAGATATCAAATCGAGAAATACTGGAAATGAAAATTTCAGCCAAAACTCAGTATCTAGTCATACCTCTAGAACATTGAAAATGAGGTGAACAGCATCGTCACAAGAGATTCAATCAAGTCTTGATAAACTTTAAATCAGGTCCAGTATATGGCGCCAAAATATCTATACGTACTTTCGAGGGAAATTTGGGGACATAACAACACGAAACTGGATCATAGAAATGTTATAAAAACACCGTTGTCAAGGTGCAATGATCAAAACCTTTTTTCTATTTCCTGCCAAGCGACACTTAACAATGATACCGCCGTTGACTCTGAAAAGCTACTGAACAAAAAACAACTAACTAAATAACTATCAAGCTCTTAAAATATACTTGAACGTAAACATTTGCCAAGGTTTTTGTTCATTCACATACTTAGCTATGCATACAATATGTCTATTGATGGTTTGTTGTAGAAATGGGGGAACAGTTTGCATGTATTGCGACAGCTGAATTGTGACCTATCCACTGGATAAAGTTATGAAGGCTTTGAACAACTGGGGCCAGTACTGTGCTGTAGCTCGGTTCTAACGTTTTCGTCTGTGGACCGCAAACCATGCAGCGTAACCATTCTTTGGAAAGCTACTGAACCGTACTGTACTGTGGAACTGTTGGTGTTACTATACAGTGTAGTTCTAACTTTTTCATCTGTGGATCAAACCATGCAGTGTGACCATTCTTTGTAAAGCTACTGAACAGTACTGTACTGTGGTACTGTTTGTTTTACTATACAGTTTGGTTCTATCTTTTTCATCTGTGGATCAAACCATGCAGCGTGACCATTCTTTGGAAAGCTACTGAACAGTACTGTACTGTGGTACTGTTTGTTTTACTATATAGTGTGGTTTTAACGTTTTCATCTGTGGATCAAACCATGCAGTGTGACCACTCTTTGGAAAGCTAATGAACAGTATTATAATGAATGAATGAAGGACTTTATTAAAGTGTCAATAGTATTTAGCTTGAAAAAACTAATTGGGGACACTATCTACACATTAAAATATACTTTAGCTACATAAAGTTAAAATTATTTAAACTTTAAAAAACTTTCAGAATATCAAATAAAAATTATACCGTGTTACTGTTTTTTTTTTTTACTATACACTAAGCGTTTTCAACTGAGGAGCAAACCATGCAGTGTGACCTTAAAAAATGCGTAGAAAAAGGCAATAAATTAATAAAGCATAAGCAATCGATCCCTGAATTCCATTTAACTGAAATCCCATTATACATGTATTTCTTAATTTGGCATGTAGATAGGAACACCGACATGAAGGTTAGAAAAACAGTTCATGTCGTACTTCAGGGTCTATAAGGAACAAAGGCTTGTCTGAGTTTGGTCCGCTGAGATCCGATCATCGAAGTTTAGAAGTTGAAGCAACGTAAACTTCAGAACAAAAATAACTGTTCTTTCTATTTCCGCATCTGACTCCATTTACACCAGATTTTCCGCAGCTGCAAGGCTAAAAAGAAAGTTCTCTACAGTCGGCGTAAGTTTGCGTTGTTTAAGAGCTTCTAATGTGACTTTAGCCTTTCCTCCCTCTTCAGGTACAACTGCTAACTTCTTAAGGTTGTTAATTAGATCTCTCGTCTTGACGGACATCTCCTGCCACAAGAAAATTGACCAGCAAATTAGCTGTACTGTACTGTGGTACTGTTTGTTTTACCATACTGTGTCGTTCTATCTTTTTCATCTGTGGATCAAACCATGCAGTGTGACCATGCTTTGTAAAGCTACTGAACAGTACAGTACTGTACTGTGGTACTATTTGTTTTACTATACCGGTGTGGTTCTAACTTTTTCATCTGTGGATAAAACCATGCAGTGTGACCATTCTTTGTAAAGCTACTGAACAGTACTGTACTGTGGTACTGTTTGTTTTGCTATACAGTGTGGTTCTAACGTTTTCATCTGTGGATCAAACCATGCAGCGTGACCATTCTTTGTAAAGCTACTGAACAGTACTGTACTGTGGTACTGTTTGTTTTACTGTACAGTGTGGTTCTATCTTTTTCATCTGTGGATCAACCCATGCAGTGTGACCATTCTTTGTAAAGCTACTGAACAGTACTGTACTGTGGTACTGTTTGTTTTACTGCACAGTGTGGTTCTAACGTTTTCATCTGTGGATCAAACCATGCAGTGTGACCATTCTTTGTAAAGCTACTAAACAGTACTGTACTGTGGTACTGTTTCTTTTGCTATACAGTGTGGTTCTATCTTTTTCATCTGTGGATCAAACCATGCAGTGTGACCATTCCTTGGAAGCGACTGAACAGTACTGTACTGTGATTCTGTTTGTTTTACTGTACGGTGTGGTTCTAACGTTTTCATCTGTGGATCAAACCATGCAGCGTGACCATTCTTTGTAAAGCTACAGAACAGTACTGTACTGTGGTACTGTTTGTTTTACTGTACAGTGTGGTTCTAACTTTTTCATCTGTGGATCAACCCATGCAGTGTGATCATTCTTTGGAAAGCTACTGAACAGTACTGTACTGTACGACATGTTCAGTTTTTATAGTCCTGACCGATCGCAGCGAATACAGTATATACTGTATTATACAAAATTTACAGAGATAAAACAGTTACCTTGACTAGCATTTGGTCATTATACTCGTCATTTTTGGAAGCCTCCACCATAAACATGGCAATGTCTTTATGAATCTTTCCCATCTGCAACGTTTCTGCAAGATGCAAACACTTTCACACATAAATAAACGTACTTTGCTCCAACAAAGTTCTTAAGTTCTTTACTTTGTTGGAGCAAAGTAACAGAAAAAAAGGTAACTCAGTTAAAAGTGAGTGCACTAAAATCCAACCTTAGTTATCAATCTGACCAATCAGATGCACATATCGCAATGAACCAATAAGAGCGCAAAGAAATCTAAGTTGGTCAGCTCAAAGAGCCGGAATACGGGTCATGCTAACAACGCTTGGTTAAAATTTTCTGATTGGTTGAAAAAGTGGCGTGACATTCATTAGTAGTATCTACGTAGAACTAAAGCAATCCCGAAATGATTTTTGTCATCGAATTGAAAATCATACTATAATCCTTACAATCCCAGGGATGATAAATAAATAATTAATGTTCCTTACAACGCTAAGGATTGCATGCAATTGATGAGGACTGACAAAGTTATAAACTCAGCAATGATAAACTGACCTACCTGTGACCTATTTATTCTCTAAACTATTCTTATAACAATGTCTGTGAAACTCATATGGGAGAATTACTCTTCCGATCTTGAGAATGACAGGATTCATTGAATGCATAACTAGTACAAGGCTTAATATCTAATACTGAAATAATAACTATATTGTACAACTACCAAATTTGCTTTTAAAGTCATTATTCAGTCATTCTTGTAAATAGATTGCAAGTGAAGGTGCATGACTGTTTCTAGATGACTGTTTCTCAGGATCAGAGATTTTCAAGGAGTGCACAATAATTATTATCAAAATGTCCTCTTACCTCTTGCATGAGTTGCAATTGAAATTTCTCCAGTAGCCACTAAAACAAACGTTTTTAATTTAATCTTTAATAGCCACACCATGAAAACAAGGAACTAAGATAATGTGCAAAACTCCTTTTGCAAAAATATTATGCATCTAATCACATTTGCCCCACAGTCAAAATACAAATTCTGTTTGCTGGTAGTAAGTGCATGTTAAAATAATTGTATATGATAAGTATGTGTCATCAAATAATGACGAGTAGAATAAACAAGTAATTTAAGGCACGTTTTGTCCAGGTTCTAATAATTTTCCAAGTTGTCAGGCTCAGGAATCACGTGCAAGATCAGATGTTGATTCATGTGAATAAACACTGAAGAACTAAAATTACAGAATACCTGTCCACTTACAATAACCTCAAACGGCTGGCACGACTGTCCCACAGTCAGTGAATCTTTGTTTTCTTGAGTGATTATAAATGTTATTGTGTAAATTTCAGCTGTTTCTGCTGGTGTGGAACTAGACTAAAATTTACAACACGAATGACTGGATATGGGAAATTTCAAGCAGTCAAATTACACATCCTCAATGGGATCACCCTTTTGGGCCCTGATCAGTTTCTTGATTTATTTCATGTTAGAAAATTCCTTGTGTCCAATGGCTTGTTACATTTTTAAGCAGAGGCCTGCTGCCTTAAGCTTGTTGGTAATTGTAAACAGACAGTGTTTATTGCATTTGCATTTTAAAAAAACATAGCTCCAGGCAGAGTGAACAAAGAAAACTAAAAATATATCTAAAACTAAAAAAAAAAACAGAAGAGGTGGAATTTAAATTGAGCATACAAATTAACTATCAATGAAGTCAAGTACATGTAGGCCATATTAACATACCATTGACAAACAAGTCATAGAGCTCTGTTCTGTTCTCAACAGAAGCATCAATGAAGCCAGCAACATAAGTGATGTTAGCTGTGAGGCTTTCCAGTTCATTGTCTTCTAGGTGGACAAATGGGTAAAGAATATCCCAGTTTTGCCGATGCCAAACCAGTAGGGGAAGTGCCCTGAAAATAAACAAGGTGCACCAAAAACAAATTAACACAAACTTCTTAAAATTTGATGGCCCTCACTGTATTAGGCACATTGATAAAAAAATTGGTAAACAATTAGCAATGATTAGCTGAGTTAGTCAAAGCCTTTTAACGCCATAAACCATTTTGCTGGCTTGAGATTTCCTGAAAATGCACGTAAGAAATGTCCCTGCTCATTAACTTTCAAAAACTTTGTACATGTATATATCCTTCATTAAGTAGAAAATATAACTATAACTATCTATACTCCTGTGAAAGATGTATTCTTTGGCACCTTCACAGGCAAACTACCATCTATACTCCTTGCTTCAAATTTATTGTTAAGCAAGGAGTAGAGATTCTTTTATCCTAAACTTTATATCAGGCAGCAACAACTTTCTTCACCAATTGGAGCTACACTGTAATATCAATATACTTTCAGTATGCACAGTAAGGAAATGTTAACACAGCTCATCATAGCTATGTGATCATCCCTCTAAGTTCTTATAGCCTGTCGTCATCAATACACAGTGATTTCATTAGGAGAAACTTAATGCTGATCACTAACGATTGAAAATTATAAGGTTAAACTCCCAAAATTCAATACTTTGAGATTCCAAGCATCTGGTAATGTAAACAGACCCTATTATACCTAGACATAAGATAATTATAATGCGGTAATGTGGTATTTGGATCCCACTTGTGTCCTTCTCTATATAATGCAACATTACTAATTTGCTGACCTGCAAATGTCCAGAAGAATGTCCACCTTTGGACTGTACACTACAACTTTCTTCTTCAATAGTAAAGCTGTGTATATTAATATTGTTTCTACTCCAAATATGTTGATAACATCTGGTAAAAAATACAGGTTATGAAATAAAATTGAATTAAAGTTGACCAGAGCCTGTGTGACATACAGTGTCACCATGCATTCATGAAAGGTGACAATAAATTGACAGCTATCTTAATTAAAAATTGCAATGATAATAAAATTATATGCAAAAATGTCAATACGTTGACTGGCTGAGAGCATGTCAATTGATGAAACACTTCAGAAAGTTGACATTGCGTGCAGAAATTTGATACTTTAAATTTTTGCAAATATATTATTAACAAATATATTATTAACATTAAGCGAACTCAGTAAAAAAATTTCATATGGTTATGACGCAATTTTGTATAAATAAGCACTCACAAATTTTTCAAAGACAACAAATTGTATCTCTGACGACTGAGCCTGCGAATTAGGCAGAAATAAAATTTTGTTGGCACGTGATACGACAAGGCCTGAGCCTCAGCCTCGAGCATCATGGGTAATGATGCAGTGGTACACAAGAGGGAGTATAGCATTCTAACATCCAAGTTTACAACGATCTTTTATTATTAAAACTTTTTCCACCATGGATTCACATTAAAGACACCACTGAGTTGTGTTCTTGTTAATTTTTTTTTGGTTAATTAACTCACTTACCAGATATGGGTGCAGCAACATAAGACATACGCAGATCAAAGTCTTTGATTAGAAACAAACCATCCCCATTATCTGGGCATGACCCTTTGGTAACCACAGACAGATATGATCTCAACATGTTGCTAGCATCTCCTAATTTTAGAAAGCTACTGCACATGATTGTACAGAGATGTTTGTACTTCTCTGGGCAGAAATCCTGAAATTAAATTAACAAGGGTCTAGGATTTTAATATTACAAATACATGCAATCATAATGATATATAATACAAGCAATCATAATTATGCATAATACATGTATTTCTCAGTTAGTAAGTAATGTCTATTACAGCCTCCTTAATTGCAACTTTTTTTGTGCAGTCAAAAGAGATAAATACACATGTATATTTCATATATATTCATATATGTTCCTATATGTCATATGTTCATATATGTACATAATATTATATATTCATATAATTATTATGTATACATGTATATGTCATATAATAATTTTATTCACTTGCATATAATAAAATTAATATCTTACTAAGCTTATTTGTCTTGTTCCATACTGTAAGTTTCAGATCCTTATTTCTCGCTTCAATTTATGGCCTAAGCACCTAGTACTTGAAGCATAAATTTAATAGAGGGTAAAAAACCCAATCTGTTACTTATAGTACAGACCTCAAACTATTCAAGTTATGATAGCACTTTCCAAATACAGTCATAACACACTGAATATCTGTTGCCCTGACATGACAGTTATCCCACAATGTACATTTACATAGTTTAATGAGGGAAAGAAATAGTGCCAAGATTTTAGAATGCAAACAACTTGGAAGGAATAAAATCACTATTAAATGCTGTTCCCAAAAATACCAAGAAAGGCCACAAGTTTGCATTCAAGTTTTACAATGGTTAGACCATGACTGGCTTTATTACTCTCTACGATGTCAGGAAACTTGGAATAAAGGTAGTCAAGTTTAATACCTTTGCAATCAAAGCTATAGCCACATGGGTAACCTGTTGATGTAAAGCAAATTTGATTATTTAATAATAGAAGGTGAGGTGCTTTAGATACAAAGCATAATTGAAGGGAAGGTAGGGAAGGGGAGGATGGAGAGGAAGAAGGGGGCCCTTTCCTTTGCAAGGTCTCCACAACCAAATAAAAATTACCATTTGTACAATCAATCTCAAAAAACGTTGGTGGGTTAATTGGACTGTAAGGTTTTGTACAGCCATGATCGGTCAGTCCAAGAATGGACACTATACCCAGTTATATGATTTTCCACAAGAAAACCACAACAGAGTCCAAGGTGATCACCAACCACAAGGGAAGGAGTGGGGTTTACAATAGAGTACATTTTCCAGGAAACTGATCAACCAGTTGAAGATTTCAGTGTAGACTAGAGAAACCTGGGGAACTGCCACTGAAAAACATAAGATCTGCAAATTGAGATTTACTTGAAACTCAATTTGACATCAAAGAAGGCATAGATAGATTGCTACCATTGGAAACACTACACTAAAGTATACGCTTAAGGCTCCAGGGTTCCTGGGTCCCAGTGGCACATACCTACCCAAACAATAGAACAGCACCCCCCATTTCCCTTCCCAACTATGAGTCATTAGCATCCTATCCGATACTCCCAACTGATATCTACCCGAGATCCCCCCCCCCCGCCCTTCTCGTTTAGTGTAACCCTACTCACCCCTCTCACCCAGCTCCAGGTACAGTTCATGAAACACCGTTCCTTTAAAAATTCACCAACCTTGTGTAGTACATTGGAGTTTTTCACCTCCGATGTGTAAATGTAGAACCACTGTTTGCTAAACTGTCCAAAACAATACGGCACTACATCGTCCCTGTCGGTTTTCAACGAGCATTTTCTCAAAATCACTTCCCTGTAAGCCTGGCTAATGGTCGGGTAAGACCAGGTCCAAAGAACCTCAGAATCCACATCTTTTTCTGCATTTAACAAATTGAAAAGCAAATCAAAGTCGTTAAGGTGAGAGATTTGCTAGCGGATCGAGAGATAACATACCTATAAGGCATGCCGCTCGAAGATCTCCCAAACCCGCCATCATCAAAGCTTTCACAGCTGTGTGGGCCCGTGATGAAGTTCAGCGGATAATCAAACACAGATAAACATGGCGGCGATGACAGCAGTTGCTGACTAGTTTGAAAAGTTGGTTATATTAAGTACAACAGTCTTACATCTTTGCAGTAGTGGTAGGAACATGGCAAAATTTAAAGGGAAAAGAGACGATTCCTACGTCAAAGGGGGTAGAAGAGAGGTCACATGGGAGAAACACCGTTCTTCTTTGGATGAGCTATTCTTTCGAGAGTTCGATTTTATAAAGCGGTACGCAAGGTTGTTCGTAAGTCAACTAAACGGTTAATTCTTGTACTTTCAAAAAGCAAAGCTCCTCACAAGATTAGCATGAAGTTACTCTTAAGATACTTGGGATGGAAATATTTTGGTGTTTCTTGCTACGTACTGGGTTCGTCTCGTGTACTGTGTTGTTAGTTTGATACAGTAAGAATTAATGATTAATAATATTTATATGATAAATTTAGAGGGAGCCAAGATTACAAAGACTTTTGGCTTTTCCTGGATCGCTATGAATCGTTCCAAAACAAGCATGTGGATGTGCATCCAAGAGTTAAATGTAAGTTGTGAATTACCTGCCTTTTTTCCCACCTCTTCAGTAATTAATTGCATGATATTTGCATCTCTATACAGAGATAATTAATTTCAAGATCGTAAGTCCGGTAACAACTACATATGCTACGAAATGTGCGAATGTCAGTGTTGTAGGTTAAAATAAGTTTCATTTCAAAATGGTTCCAAAACTTGTTTGATTTGTTTTTCTCCTTTGTTTCAGATTTTTTGGCAGATTATGGAAATTAATCTGAAAAAAAAAAGAGAGAAAACAAATCATTCACTTGTGTAGAGCCATTTTGACCAGAAATTCATTTAAAACTACAACGTCAATCAATAGCACTGCTCAGCGGATACATAAATAGCATGCACTGTTATCATATTAGGTGCTTGTCTCAAAGAGAAATAATGAAACTGTAATCATACTGAGCCAGTATAGTGTTAAAAAATAATAATGGTGGAATTGTACTTGTCACATTTGCCTGGCAGTGTTTATTTTGATGGTCATACAGTATCAAATTACTGGTAATGTACCTTGTTAAATGCTGAGTGTTATTTTCTTCCAGCTGACAAAGGAGAAGATCTGATTTCACCCAAACTAGGACTACCAAAGGTTTACAACAGACGCTATAGGATAAACGTGTCACTTCTTTCAAAGGATGTTAGGGATGTCACAAGATACAACACAACAGGACAAAAAGAAGGTACAAAAATTACTTGTATAACATCACTCTTTATACATGCACATGGGCTTCTGACATACTATAGTCACATTTAAGATTAATTATTAATTATAGATATGTTATTTACCAGGTGGAAGGTCAGTATGGGAAAAAACTGTACCCAAGGTTTTGATTATGGCCAGAGGTCTTCAGCCTTTGAAGTTTTCTGAGTACAGTACTTAATATTTAACATCATTTGCTTAACTTTGATTTCCGTTCTTTCTTAAGTGTATTCCTTGTCAAAAGTGGGCAGTGGAAAGAGTTCTAGACTCCTCTCCAGGGATGAATTCTCAGAGTTCAAATCCATTCTACTGTTTTATATTGATTTTTGCCAAAAGCAAAAGGTACAGTTGTAATAATAATAATAATAATAATAATAATAGTGAACTTTATTTGAGTGTCAACTGTATTTAGTACTGCTGTACTAATTGGGGACACTGTAAAGCGCAAATGAAATTAAATTAAATCAAATCAAATGTTGGTTTTTGTGGAGAGGGGAAAACCGGAGTACCCAGAGAAAAACCTCTCGAAGCAGAGTAGGGAACCAACAAACTCAGCCCACGTATGACGCCAGGGCTGGGAATCGAACCCGGGCCACATTGGTGAAAGGCGAGCGCTCTCACCACTGCGCCAACCCTGTATTTATTATGAAGATCCTTTTGATGCATTGGACTCTGTCTTGCAGGGTTATTAACTCTCTATTAGCCAGCTACAATTATACAGCATATTAAATAAGCTGATCTTTCTTTTCTCCCTGTTGGTGGAACAGTTTTCAAAGCTGATGAAATTAAAAAACGATCAGGCAAACCTACCTATCAGCCAGTTTCAGGAGCAGATTGTGTCTGCAGTACAAAACAATCAAGTAGTGATTATTGCTGGAGACACTGGTTGTGGAAAGTCAACACAGGTACGGTGCAACAGATTACTGTATTTCCTATGACAACAGACAGTAATTACTTTTTACAATAACAGTATATTACAGTACTTGGTTTTTTAACAACTGAAGGCTAAGAAAGTAAAAAAAAACTTTTGCTAGAGCGGTACTGTATAGCGGGCTTGGTTCTGCTCAAATGAAGGGCTTTCCCCTAAAGGTTTAACCCTTTCACTCTGATGATCGAAAGAAAATTCTTGTCAGTGACTGTGTTACATTACCTGACATATTAATCTTGAGTAGATAAATCTTTTCAATTCTCATCACCTGTTGTCTTTTATATCAGGTTCCTCAGTACCTTCTGCGTGCTGGGTTTACTCGAATTGCATGTACTCAGCCACGGCGCATTGCTTGTATTTCTTTGGCTAAAAGAGTTGGTTATGAGACTTTAAATGAATACAGATCAGAGGTCGCTTACCAGGTTAGCCAACTGACTCTGCAAAATTATAGTGTGATCCTATCTTTTAATCATTTCATTCATTGACTTAAAACCCAGTCACTGAGTTCTACAACTTTCACTGAACGTCACTCCATCACGTAATACTTGAGTCATACAATAATTATGGCTTCAAATTCTAGACATTTCACTTTCACACTCAAACCACAAGTTGATACGATTATTTTGACTGACATTACCTTTCTCTGCCACACAACATTGCAATATCGCTTTTAAATAATACATCGTTTCTAATTTTGTGGTGAAATTTCAATCTCTTGTATATCAAAGATTCGCTTTGAGGCCAGTAAAACTCGTGCCACAAGAATACTGTTTCTGACTGAAGGTGAGTGGTGACATTCTCAGGTGTCTTGTACTGTACTGTACTGTATGTGGGGGAGTTTGTCTGTGCAAGTCTCAGGATTACCCTTCCCCCAAAAGTAACCAAAATGTGAACCATGATTCGTTCTGAACTGTAGCATGTTAGTAAATCTGTTCTTTTACATACCCTCTTCATCTGTGCTTGTATCTGAAGGTCTTTTACTGCGCCAGTTGTCGTCTGACCCCTCCCTGAGCCAGTATGATGTTGTTGTGGTAGATGAGGTTCACGAGAGACATATCCACGGTGACTTTCTACTGGGCATCCTGCGCGGCTTGTTACAAGCACGCTCAGTTCTGAAGCTTGTTCTAATGTCTGCCACTATAAACATCAGGTATGAAGGTACATATATGTATACTGCACACACTACTGTACATAGGTTAAATGCAAACCTAATCTTGTGTTGGTGTCCTGTGTCCATGTTGGGTGCCCTGTGAAACACAGACGTAATGATTTGAGAGAGTGTCCTGCGCCCCAACCCCCCGTAGGTTTTTTCAGGGGCTGCGGCCTCGCTTCCATTATATCAGCCACAATTGAACACAGGCACCCACCCAGCAAAACTCATCTGTAGTTCTGTGGCGTCGATAGAGCCTTGGATCTGTGAAGAAAGTTATATTTTAGGAGAGTGAGGTAGGTTTAAAATGGGATTTAGATAAGCGGTCCATGAAGGGGGTACAGTTTCGGGATCCGCGTTTTCTGCCGTCACATTCCAGGAAACCTTGTGATCCTTGTGTCCGTATCCAATCCTGCTTGTCCAACTGTAGCGCTTAAGGTCAGTTCTTCATAACTATATTAAAAGCACTCCTTCAACTACAATTACTCCTAATACAATAAATACACACACAATACACTCAACTAATCAGAGTTCATATGACTGTGAGTTTTTCTTTCACAGTTTGTTTGCCGGATACTTTAAAGGTGCGCCTGTGATTCAGGTAGGAAATTGGGATAATCAAACAAGTTGATAAAGTAATTTGTACCACCGTAAGGTAGAAGAAAGGGGTGCTAACGTTTCGAGCGTTAACAGTTCGCTAGAGTGATTCAGGTAGGTACGTGTTCTGTGGCAAATAGTCTGGGTCGGTTATTTGAGCGAGGTTTGGACCGAGCTTAACAAAACCGGGGTCTAAATTGAATTATAGCTGCACCTTTCAAGCTTGGTAATAATTATCACACCAGAATATGCATTCAATAACTGCTCACCCAAAATGAATTAACTTTTTTACATTAATCGCTAATTGGTCAGTTTCGAATCTCTTCCAGTTTTTTACCTAAACAGCAGCTTCAGCTGGAAACCGTTTAACAACAACAACAACAACAACAACACGCACTTTATTTTAAAAAACCAATACAGAGACCATAGTAGCCCGCAATTAGCATAGCTATTCTAGGCGGGCTACTTAATTTTGGAATGGATGTTTAAAACAAAAAAAATTATGTACAACAACAGAGAAAAAAAATATATATATATATATATTTAACAATATTAAGAAAAAAAGAAGAAATGGAAAACAAACTATTAATAATGACAGTAAAGAAAAGAGAAAATAGAACCAAATTAACTTTTAAGACTTAGGGGAACTATTTAATATTTAATAGCCGCATGTGCTTAGAAAGGTCAATGTAGCGCATTTCAACATTCATCTCCTCAGTTCCAAGAATATTTAGAAGTAAATCATGCAATTTACGTTTGAAGGGTGCTTTCCTAAGCCCACAAAGTTCAGGAGGGATACCATTCCATATTTTAGCACCAATTCTTGAAAATGAAAATAACTGTTGATTTGTTCTTGACATTTTTATGTGGAGGTTCCCAGCTTGTGAGAATCGTGTGGGGTAGGGGTGAATCTTTTCGGAACGAGTAAATAGATTGGAAATATTAGGTGGAGCACATCGATTAGCAGCATCATGTACCAAAGAGGCAACCGATTTAAAATAAAGCAATTTTAATTTAAATGATCGGCCCTCTGAGTTTTTTTGACGCCGTGTAATGATCAATGACGAGCCTTTTGCCACATTTTGAAACTGCTGCTGAAGCGAAATTTTAGTCGGTATTATCTAGAATGACAGTGGCCACGAGAAAGCATCTCCCCTTTTACAAATTAACGTTGCATTTGTCAAAATTGTGACAGTTGTAGCTGGAGGTATAAAAATATTATGTCATAAAGTTGTCCCATGCGGACAAGTCACGCGACGCCCCCCCCCCCTCCCCTCCCTCCCCTCCCTCTCAGTTAGTGTCGGAAGAAGCATTGCGTGACGAACCAGACACCGGCTGCGAAGGACAGGACAACATGGAAGAACTTACGTCCTGAGACAAACGAAGAAGTTTATGTCTATATCCACGCTCCCCCCACCCCACCCTAGAGAGGGAGCGTTCTCAATTGCTTTTGGTGAAGTTGAATTTTGCACTTCTGAACTCACTACAAACTAAAAACTCTGTTTTTTTTTACTGCCAGATTCCCGGGCGCCTCTTTCCAATTGAAGTTCGCTATCAGCCACCAAAAGTTGAGGTAAGTCAACGAGATCTAGTAAGTAGCCGATTCCATACTCCTGCATCTGGGCCATGTGGAAAACGCGGGCCAGTGTTTTTTTTATTATCTCGTACTTTTTTCTTTTTTTTTCTGTCTAATTTTGTTTGTTGCAGTACATTTTGCGTTTAGCCTGCACATCTGGAAGTGAGATTCTAGGAGCTTGGAAGGTGAAGGCACAACGAAGAATGCACCTCTGTGTGCCAAAAATCCCCCAGTGCCTGTTATGAGGGCTGATTTGCGAATACATGTTTGTTGTTTGCCATTTCTTAGTAGTGGATCTACAATAACACAAACATATCAACAAGCACTAGGATAAGAAGAACCAACTTATGTGTTCTTCTGTTGATGCCTGACTGGCTATCAACGAAACGTACTAATCAGAATTTGCCGATTACCTAATGTCACGAACCTGCGACTGGGGAATACTTAAGCCCGTGTCCAGTCCTGACTTTTTTCCCGTCTGTTGTCCAGAGGCCGAAGTCATTTAATCTTAGAGCCCTACAGCTCATATTGATGATGATGATGATGATCATAATAATAATAATAATAATAACAACAATAAAAATAATCGCTTTATTTAAGTGTTGGTATATTAAGCACTGCTGTGTTAATTGGGGGCACTATTAAACAGTTAGACCCATAGCCCTTGAGTTTTACCCAACTAGTTGGACAGAAAAGGCAATAGTAAAGTTAGCAAATGCCTATTGAATAAATATTTATTTGGGAATAAAACGAAAGAAAGCCTCACGAATTTCGCTACTCGAGGACTATTACTAATATTCCTCTAGTAGCGTAGCCAATCAGATTGCGGCATTTGCATTAGTGTACTAGTTGGGCGGTGATACTAAAAATAGAGAAACAAAAAATCGTTGAGAATCTCACCGGGTTGGAGGCGGACAAGATGGTTATTTACACCTTAAGAGGTAGTAATATTTTATCACTATGTAAACCTGTTACCACTACTTTTGGCCTTAACTCTTTTCATTGCTTTGCATCTCAAACCTGGAACTCCCTACCTAATAATGTAAGATCTCAACATACTTTAACTGATTTTAGAAGACTTGTGAAAAAAATCTCCTTTTAGACATAAGAGATAATAATTGAACATTTTAATGTAATAGATGTAAATATATTTTTTTATTGTAAATAGATTTTTTTCATTTTTTTATTTTCATTTTTTTTCTCTTTTTTATTTTATATATACTATTATGTTCTCGAAGATATTAGCCTCTTCAGGCTACTCTGAAATTCGAGTTTTAAATAAAGTACATGTTATGTAGTGTTACGAGCACCCAACGACTATTTTCACTAAATATCTGTTCGGAAGCAAGATGAGCTAGAATTTTCGAATAGCCAGGCCAGCAGGCCCTCGAATTTTTGAACCGTGTCTCTGAATAGATTTTCAGTCCCTAAAACATCACCTAAGTGAGATTCGCAACAAGGGAAAAGTAGTCCCTTAGGTTTTCGGAAAGGATATTTTTGCAATTTTTGACATTTAAAAAGGTCACCTAGCAATTTCGAATGGGCAAATGGTTCTTTGGGAAGCTGGTGGCCTAACCACTCGGCCACGCTGCCTCCTTCACGTGAGAGCTCTGCCAGCAACGCTCTGTTGACTTGTTATTTTTGCATTTAACAGACCCTGAGTAGCTCAAGTCGCTCTGAGCGCTTGGACCCCTCGCCGTATCTGCGAATCATGCAACTTATCGATCACAAGGTGAGCATTGCGAAATATTTTACTTTTTACCGCTTTGCTTTCCCATACACTATATGTGTGTTCCTAGTAACTTTTTCATCTGTATCAAACCATGCAGTGTGACCATTCTTTGTAAATGTGGTACTGTTTGTTTTACTATACAGTGTGTGGTTCTAGCTTTTTCATCTGTGGATCAAACCATGTAGTGTGACCATTCTTTGTAAAGCTACTGAACAGTACTGTACTGTGGTACTGTTTGTTTTACTATACAGTGTGTGGTTCTAGCTTTTTCATCTGTGGATCAAACCATGCAGTGTGACCATTCTTTGTAAAGCTACTGAACAGTACTGTACTGTGGTACTGTTTGTTTTACTATACAGTGTGGTTCTAACTTTTTCATCTGGAGATCAAACCATGCAGTGTGACCACTCTCCCGAATCTTCTGTATATTGCTCCCATGTTACTGTGCCGTTCTCTGTAGAAGTCTTACCGCTTCCTTTTTACCTTTAGTATCCGTCAACCGAACGTGGAGACGTGCTCATGTTCTTGAGTGGCATGTCTGAAATCTCAGCGGTCGTTGACGCTGCCAGGGAGTATGCGCAAAAGTCTCGCCGCTGGATTATCCTACCTTTACACAGCTCGTTGTCGGTGGACGAGCAAGACAAAGTACAGTATTTGGTTTTCTTTGATAGGTTATGTTATCAGGTGTCTGCAGTAACATTTTTGAGGATCGTTATGAGCACTCTCGCATTGCCATTGGTTACTCAGCGGTGAGCTGACTTGTTGCAAAGAGTAAAGCCGAGAGCACCCAGGGGACGAGTTTGTATTCCATAGTGTGGTTGATGAAGCATTTTGACCAATCGCGTGCGAGCGAAAATGAAGAAAATGGTAAACGTGCAGCGTGCAACCATCGAGGTACGGACGCGCGCGGGAGGTTGCTAAGAGCGAAGGAAACGTAAGAGAGTGCTTAGCAGCCCTCCCAAGTGCGTCCATACCTCGATGGTTTCACAGCTGCTGCGTTTACCATTTTTTTATAACATAAGACTTCAAAACTTCACAATCTGACGTCAGCATGCAACCCATGGGCGAATGGATCGCGCGTATCAGCCAATGATAACGCGAGCTTTCTCAAAGCTATGTTATAATATTTGATGAATTAAATGTAGGTGTTACGGTTCAAGATGGGTACGTATTGGCAAAGCTTGTTTTTGCATTCTTTGTTGACCGAAGTAGTATTCCCCCCAGCCACCTTTACCGAACAAAACTTGGTGAATAAAGATTTATTATTTATTTATTATATGGCCATTTGTTTTTGTCTTATTTCGCGGGACAGTGCGGCGAATCGCGAGCGTACAAGATACGCCCATCTTGATCGCCCGGATAGCCAATCAGAACTCAGGATTCGTTTCATCTTCGCATAACCAGCCATTTAATCAAAAGAGTTATTGCAAAAACCCTGAGCGGTAACATTTCTGTAAGCTTGTGTTCTTGGTGTTCGTTTTATACTCAGGTGTTTGACGTAGCCCCGGATGGAGTGAGAAAATGTGTAGTAGCTACAAACATCGCGGAAACCTCAATCACCATCGATGGCATTAGGTTTATAGTGGACTCTGGGAAGGTAATCACGTTTAGTAACGGAGAGGTCGTTGTCCATATATACAGGGCGCGGCAGTGTAGCACAGCAAGAACTCTTTATCCTCTTAAAGACGTTTTAACTGTGGATCAAACCATGCAGTGTGATCATTCTTTGTAAAGCAACTGAACAGTACTGTACTGTGGTACTGTTTGCTTTACTATACAGTGTGGTTCTAACTTTTTCATCTGTGGATCAAACCATGCAGTGTGACCATTCTTTGTAAAGCTACTGAACAGTATTGTACTGTGGTACTGTTTGTTTTACTATACAGTGTGGTTCTAACTTTTTCATTTGTGGATCAAACCATGCAGTGTGACCATTCTTTGTAAAGCTACTGAACAGTACTGTACTGTGGTACTGTTTGCTTTACTATACAGTGTGGTTCTAACTTTTTCATCTGTGGATCAAACCATGCAGTGTGACCATTCTTTGTAAAGCTACTGAACAGTATTGTACTGTGGTACTGTTTGTTTTACTATACAGTGTGGTTCTAACTTTTTCATCTGTGGATCAAACCATGCAGTGTGACCATTCTTTGTAAAGCTACTGAACAGTATTGTACTGTGGTACTGTTTGCTTTACTATACAGTGTGGTTCTAACTTTTTCATCTGTGGATCAAACCATGCAGTGTGACCATTCTTTGTAAAGCTACTGAACAGTACTGTACTGTGGTACTGTTTGCTTTACTATACAGTGTGGTTCTAACTTTTTCATCTGTGGATCAAACCATGCAGTGTGACCATTCTTTGTAAAGCTACTGAACAGTACTGTACTGTGGTACTGTTTGCTTTACTATACAGTGTGGTTCTAACTTTTTCATCTGTGGATCAACCCATGCAGTGTGACCATTCTTTGTAAAGCTACTGAACAGTATTGTACTGTGGTACTGTTTGTTTCACTATACAGTGTGGTTCTAACTTTTTCATCTGTGGATCAAACCATGCAGTGTGACCATTCTTTGTAAAGCTATTGAACAGTACTGTACTGTGGTACTGTTTGCTTTACTATACAGTGTGGTTCTAACTTTTTCATCTGTGGATCAAACCATGCAGTGTGACCATTCTTTGTAAAGCTACTGAACAGTATTGTACTGTGGTACTGTTTGTTTTACTATACAGTGTGGTTCTAACTTTTTCATCTGTGGATCAAACCATGCAGTGTGACCATTCTTTGTAAAGCTACTGAACAGTACTGTACTGTGGTACTGTTTGCTTTACTGTACAGTGTGGGTCTTACGTTTTACTTTACAGTGTGGGTCTAACGATTTCATCAGTGAATCAAACCATGCAGTGTGACCATTCTTTGTAAAGCTACTGAACACTACTGTCCTGTGCTACGGTTTGTTTTACTATACAGTGTGGTAACTTATAATTGATTTTTTTTCCATAATACTGCGGTGCTAAAATTCTTTTTTTAGCATCACATGACTGCACCACGTACAAAAGTCTTATTAATTTTCCACTTCCTTTTTTCCCAGGTAAAGGAGATGAGCTTCGATCCCGAGGCCAAAATGCAGCGACTGCGAGAATTCTGGATTAGTCAAGCCAGTGCGGAGCAGCGAAAAGGAAGAGCGGGTTTGTAGATTAGATTGTTGTCCATTGTAATGTAATTAGCAGGTTGGAAATGTGAAAGTCATTGAATGCGGTCAGTCTTGTTAAGGTTAGTTCAATTCAATTCATCTTTATTCAACTGGCTCAAAATATTTGCAGAAAAATTAGGATTATTTTTTCATTGTCTTTTTAACATGATAAGAGATGTAGTACATATTATTATAATAGTAAATGAAATAATGTACAGTTCTATATTATGAAGGATAAAACAAAATAGAGAAAAAACAAGAAAATATTTGAATACCTTGTTGGCTGTGCGGAGTTTGGGACACCAAAATAGTGAATAAAACTAATTGAATAATGCGATTCTATTAACATAGGGACATCTTAGTTCTTGTCGTATAATTCCAAGTTTGATGTTATTTAGGAACTAATCAGATTGAAGTTAATTTGCATCCGCACACATTGTGTGCCTATATCATGTCTGTTGTCAGGTCGCACGGGGCCTGGGGTCTGCTTCCGCTTATACTCCGAGAGTGATTACCAAGCCTTCTCGCAATATACTACTCCCGAGATTCAGCGCGTGCCTCTAGACTCCATCATCCTTCAGATGGTGTCACTTGGGATCCACTGCATCCGGGAATTTCCTTTCATCGAAGCGCCACCGCCATCGAACGTGGAAAACTCCATTTACTTTCTTAAACAGCAAGGGGCCTTGACAGACAACGAAAACTTAACGCCCATTGGTCAAATGCTGGCCAAACTTCCCGTAGATGTCGTCATAGGAAAGATGCTTTTGATTGGTTCGGTGTTTCACGTGATCGAACCAGTAATGGTCATTGCCGCTTCCCTGAGTGTGCAATCTCCGTTTACGAGGAGGTTAGATCATGACCCGGATGTGACGTCACTGCGTCAGCCCCTGGAGTCAGACCATGGCGACCCCTTTACTCTCCTGAATGCCTTTGATGAATGGCTGCAGGTGGGTTATACCATTTTTACTCAAAAGTACAAAAAGACGAAAGTTTTATTAACCTCCGTAACTTTCGGCGCACTGCCAAAAAAGTATACATAGGATAACAGTTTTTCTCTTGAGAGCGGGCTTCGCGTGCGATGTGTCATGTAGACAAAGTATAGAATCTATTGTTTTGAGTGGGATACCTGCGGTAGATGCACTATATGCCTGGCGTGCTTGTTAAAGCTTTTCCAGGCGCTCTCTGGATAGGCGACGAGTCGTTGTCACAGACAGATCCTAAGTCTTGTCGATCTTCTTCTGTGATGTCTTTCGAAGGATCGATGGATCCAGCTACAAGCAACAACCCGATGCGCTTCGACATTTTTTCATGTTCCCTCGTCGATGTTTGAAGCATCCAGCGTGCTTTGTGGAGAGGTTGTAAAAACAAGAGTGGGGGTACTGGACGTTTTTGTTCTCTGTTAGCTATTTCGGACCGGTGTTTTCCTTCGGCTATTTTTATCAAAGTGTGGTGGAACGGGGTGTGGTTGTTAAATTTTTTTGAGGTCGGTGAAAAGTCATGGAATGTTTTGGGTTCTAATGAGTGGCAACCCTCACCTGTGTTCAATTTCTTAAATGTTTAACATGTAACGTGTTTCTATCGAGTTTTAGTAAAATCTACTAGCATTCTATCACAAATGCCGCACTCTGATTGGCTACGCTACCCACTATCTATTCTGTGATAGATAGTGAGTAGTGTAGCAGTGTGCCCTTGTTTACAAAATGGCGGCCGCTTCTTCATGTTTTCGAAGTATCCGTGAAGAAGATTTAGACAGTTTACTGGTCGAGGCTGTTCCAGAAAAGACAAAGTTTTGAACGACTAGTAGATTTATACTAAAACAATTAGATTATTCGCTCTCGATTTCTATCTCGTGATATTTGACTCGGGCTGCGCCCTCGTCAACTATCACGCGATAGAAATCTCGAACTCATAATCCAATTGTTTAATAGAAACACGATTGGAAGTTTGGGAGAACGAGAAATGTTGTGGGAACACTAGCCGCAGGCGAGTGTTTTCACAGCTTTTTCGAGATCTCTCAAACTTTCACGAGTGTTTCTATAACTCGTTAGAAACACGGAAAACATGTTTCCTATTTCTTTTAGAAAACACCGCTACGAAAAAAAATGAAAGAAACTTGTTAACTTTGATTACCAAAATGTAAATTCCCTTTCGTCGCGTCATCATTACGTCAACAGCTCGTGCTAGTTCTGTGTTTCTGTCGAGTTTTAGTATAAATCTACTAGCGTTCTATCACAAATGCCGCGCTATGATTGCCTGCGCTACCCACTATCTATTCTGTGATAGACAGTGAGTAGCGTAGCAGTGTGCCCTTGCTAAGAAAATGGCGGCCGCTTCTTCACGTTTTCGAAGTGTCCGTGAAGAAGATTTAGACAGTTTACTGGTCGAGGCTGTTCCAGAAAAGACAAATTTTTGAACGACTAGTAGATTTCAATGCGTGATAGTTGACCCGGGCTGCGCCCTCGTCAACTATCACGCGATAGAAATCTCGAGCTCATAATCTAATTGTTTAATAGAAACATGAATTCTAACCAATCAGCGCGCGTATTTTCTTGGGACTGTTTTCTAAAAGAGTGTTAGTGGTTTGAACACAGGATTTGGCGCATTCTTTTGTTGGGTTCAATCTTCCGGGTGTAAGTAGTTCTGGAAAGAACTGTTGTTTTAAAATGACGTCGACTAGACTATGTTGCGTACTATAGTTAACATAGTAAAAGGTTTGAACCCAGGAGTATCAGTATTTCGTATAGTTTGATCGTCCTGGTGAGGGTAGTTCTGAAAAGAACTGTTGTTGTTGGTGACTGACGTTTCGACAACCTGAGCGGAAGTCATCTTCAGAGTCAAGTGAATAGTGAAATACTATAGTTAAGTTGTTTTACATATTTTAGATCAAGAGTCGAGAAGGTTCCTCCCGAAAATGGTGCAAGCGACGAGGTTTAGAGGAACAGCGATTTTACGAGATGTCCAAATTGAAACGACAGTTCGAAGAGTTGTTACGAGATCATAGCCTGCGGGATCCCGAGGGACTGGAGGAAGACGAAGATGAGCTTGATCGTGAGCGAGATATTCGACGCGAATTGAAAAGGGTCAAGCGAGATCATCAAAAATCGGCAAGAAAAACAAAGATGCTGAAACTAGACGAGGACGAGGTGGCTGGAAGTGAGAATGAAGAAACTAGGACCGATATACGGGATCTCGAGTTTAAACTCACTCACGACCTTGACAAGCTGCAAGCAGGAAGTACGGCCCGACGAAGTTTTACTCTGCGAGAGATAAACCTGCTGAAAGTCATCCTTTGCAGTGGTCTGTACCCTAACCTTGCTGCGCCAGATGAGGGAAACTCCTGGAAACGAGACTCGGAGCAGTTGTTTCACAGCCAATCAAAACAGTTTCTTCTGGTTCATCCAACTAGTGTTTTTGTTACTCGCCCTGATCTGCTGCGACCTAACGACTTGCCCGGTGATAAAGCTACGTCATCAAGGGAACGTTCCCAGTTCTGCACCAGTCATCAGCTGTTGGCCTTCGTTTCTCTTTTGGAAACCAACAAACCATATTTGGTGAATGCAATGCGAGTCCCAGCTCTCCAGAGTCTGTTTTTGTTTGCGCGGAGTTTGGATACGAACGCAGATTTGACTCGTATCGTTGTAGATACGTGGCTTGAAATTTGCCTTCCCGACAGTACCACGGGGCAGAAAGTGATCAGCGCTGTGCAGCAGCTACGTGTCACGTGGTCGCGCCTGCTTCAGCTTCGATTTGATGTGAGAAGGAAAGGTGACCGTGAGCAGAGGAGCTTTAGAATGCATAGAGACAAAGAACGAGATCTGGAGCAACTTCTAGCCAAGAAGCTTTCAGAATTCCTCGACAGCAATGTTCGTTACTCGCTCCGTCGTCTCTTGCCTTCCGAAGACCAGCATCTTTACCTTGGTCCTTCTAGGCGGGGTGACAGTGACACAGCTTTTGAAGGCAGACCCCTCTTCGACGGAGACCTCGAGCCACACCCTGTCAAGGGAGGACTTAGTGTGAATGAATATCTAACCTACAACTGTCTTCAGGATACCATCATGGCAGAGGCAGCCTCTGCCGCAGCGCACTACTTGTCTAAACACTGGCGGTGTGAGACATGCGGTAAAAAACTGTTAGTGACCGTTTTGGAGAGATTACAGCACCAAGAACAGTGCAATCCACAAACGGAAGTGGACTTGCTTGATTCGGTGGAATCGGACTCCGCGCACGGTGTTAACCAATCAGCTACTATTAATACGTCAATTGAGCATCTGAGAAAGCCATTTTTCTGCACCGCGTGCCAGGCCGAGTTTTCGTTCACAAGTACTGAAATTTTGAAGCATAGAAAGTCGCACTGTTCAAATGCGTAATTGCGCTTCAGCATGTTCGAGTCTCCATTTTTACTGCAAAATGCTCGCTGAAATTTTAAGGCGTAGTCAGTGTGAAACGAAACACTTTCCCAGTTTGCGGAATGTCGTTAAAACACCTCCTTTTTGAGTACTTTGAGTTGATATATAGTCAAGTTCTCCCAAGTGATCTAAAAAGGGCTTCGAGAATGACTATTACAATTGCTACTCAGATCTTTTGAAGTGAAAGGGTTTAGGCGAGTGAGTGCTGTTGTGATAATAGCATTATTGTATATTGCCTCATAATGGTTTGCACTGGCTTGTTTATTGATGTCTTCTGTTGCTAAGAGGTGATAATTACACTCTAAATAAAATTATGTCATCATTGCGCTGAAACTGATTCTTTTACGAGCAATCGTTCTTTAGCACCATGTTCCTTATATTATGATCTCTTCTATATTGTTTAATTGCTTGTGATTTATAGTGTTACATTTAGCCTTCCTCTTTATACTCCACTCGAGTATTTCGGAAATCCATGCTGTGGCCTTCCTAGGCGTCCTCAAGAGCTAGTTAATGCTGTTGAAAAAGTATGAGGCCCGTGCGTGATCATGAGCGCGAGCAGGGCCGTAAAAAGACAAGCGGCCCAGCGTATCTTTCTTCGAAATGAAGTGCGGCAAATTAAAAAAGGCGCAATACAGGAAGGGATAAAATAGAAAGAGCGACGGTCATGATATATATATGTTATTTACCGGGCGGGAGGTCCGTATGGGAAAAAACTGTGCCCGAGGTCTTGAGTAAGACCAAGGGCACAGTTTTTTCCCATACGGACCGACCTAGACCGGTAAATAACTTATTTATTTTTTCTGTTTGTTCCCTTTTTTTTCGCAACAATTTCAATTTGCAGCGAATAGCGCGGATAAAAATCCGGACCGTGGTCCGTATCGTAAAAAGCTGGACCGGTTACGAGCGCGCGATTAGCCAATCAGATTCGAGGATTTGGGATTCCGGCCCGCTGAGATGCTTGAGAAAAAAATAAAAGATATTATTGACAAAGTTAAGTCAGGCCGCACAAGGAAATATTTCGCTCTGGGTCATTTTCGCGACCGAAATATTTTCCCGTCCGATCTTCATGCTCAGTCACCAAGTACCTTCTATTTTATAGTTACAGTCATGTTCCCACGTATTTCGCCAGCCGTCGCCCAGATGCGCACATGCGTATATCACATTTTTTTCCTGATACTATAATTAGGATAACTTGCTTAGTGTGCTTACGTATGCCAGCGCTATGTTTATACCACACCAGAATAAACAGTCATTAACCCTTTAAGCCCCAAGATCAATATTTATTTTCTCATAACTGTTCTCATGTATCTGTTATGGTACTGGTGAGGAGAATTTGTTTAAATATCAATACAAGTCCTTATTTTGGCGATCATTTTTGTTATTCTCATAACCTGAATGGTTGATGAACAGTGAATATCGTAATGAGAAATTGGATGCTGGTCACTACTGGGACTTAAAGGGTTAAATTAATAATCGCTAATTGGTCTGTTTCGAATCCTTCCAATTTTACTTAAAGCAGCTTAAGTTGAACATCGTTTAAATTACCGGCCTATAGTGTACTAACCACTCTCTTTCCCTGAGATAATAAAGGCGTCTTTTCCAATGAGTTTCTAACAGTTCTTAACTTTGCTAACTATACCGAGGTCTTTCACAAACACCCCAATCACAATATATGTTTGACCCTTTCAATGCCACAAGTGACCCATGTATAAATTCGCCTTATAATTCCAATACACTACCGCACAAAGAAATGAAAAGAATTGAGAACCTGATCAAATCCAGGTTGCTTAATCGATCAACCCGGCGCCACATTCTCCGAACAAGGACATACGGAACCGTAAAGCACTTGCTCAGGAGAATTTATATTCGATCTTGGCAGTGAAAAGGTTCTATCGTCTTCTTCTTTGCAGCCCTCAACTTTAGTTAGTGCGCAGAACGTTTTTTTGCACGCTCTTAACAGCTTTGCGCATATATTTTAAACGTCTCCTGTAATGCTGCAATAGCGCACTCAGTCCCCCACCCACGATAAGAATTTAACTGAAGCAAGAACTTTGAAAACCTTTCGTTTTGCAGTTTGAACATTGCGAGGCAGTTGGCCCAGACGCATTCTTGCATTTGTTAACGTGTGATATTAACACGCCGGCTCGCGAGGTAAAGAAACGTCACCCACAGAAGCGCAAACACAACTGATTCAACTGCCTCGCAAGGTCTTCGCACAGCTCAATTCATACCGGAGGCTTGCGTTTCTTGGGTATGTTTCAGATCTGGATAACGATTCATCGGTTGTTTTGCTGCGCCATGATCTGAGTGATCTCGGACCACGAATCCTAATCTGGATCATACCAAACGAACACACCCTCTTAGTGGGCAGACTAAGAATTATTTGAGCTCGGTCTGTCAGTTCTAAAAAACGTCATTAACAAAGCTTTCAAAGTCTTACACTATACAAAGCTCTCCTGCGATTTCGACATTGTGTCTGATTCGGGCGCAAACCTACTTTTCCATTCGGAGGTTAGGTCTCAGGTTGTGGAAGCCCTCCATGCTACACTGCGTCTTCTCTGAGGTTTTCACAGCCTTCAATTGTGTCGTAGGAATCGCGCGTGTGCGTGAGGACTGTGGGCGGGTTGGCTTGCCGTAGAGAATGGCGTGTATCATGCAAGTATTTCAAGAATTTTGACGCTGAACGTTCAGTTTGCCTGGAAAACATTGACTTCAAGTCTTTTCTAAATCCGTGACTTATGGTGGTGTAGAGAACGGGATTCAGACAACTGTTAGCGGTGGTTAGTAGGCGGGTGAACTCGTACAACTCCCGAGCAACATGCGAAGTTAGCCATGTTGGATTTAATATAATAGCCACGAGTATGGCCTTTTGAGGGAGGATGCAAATGGCGTACACCACAGCCAGCCCTGTTAGAAGTTTAGTCGTCTTTCTGTTCTGCTTTCCACGTTTTTCTGTGACATCCTTGCTTGTGTAAATCCCTCGCTTGGAATTCATTTGATGCGCCTTGCGCAAATGAAATATTATACAGGCGTAGAATACAATAATGCAGATAGCTGGGATTAAGAACTGTGGCACAAACAGTCCCATGATGTAGGTCAATTGAAAGCTTAGCTCGTCTGCCCACCATTCGAGGTCAATCAGACATTTTCCGCGGGGATCCACGATCAACGCAAACATGAACGGGATTTGCAGTACGCAGGAATAAATCCACGTGGAGAGAACCATAATCACGGCCTTTCTCTTACTAAGGCGACTCTTCAGTGACTTCACGATCGCTTTGTATCGCTCATAACCAATGCATATTAACGTCGAACCCGACACTGTCACGGAAACGTTAGTCAGCACGTTGATCAACTTGCAGAGGAAGTCACCAAACGGCCAGACAGAGTGATTTTCAAGATACGCCAGGTCAAACGGTAGGAACAATAAAAGAACCATCAAATCCGAGAGTGCAAGGTTGAGTATAAAGTAACCTTTTGTCGAACGGAACTTTTTGCTTTTTCGACGAAGAATTATCGCGCACACAGATATGTTGCCTATGACACCTACAAGAAAAACGATAGGATACAACACGAGGCGTACAATCCGCACAGCGATGTGTTCAGTGAACAGCGGCTCTGCCGTTGTGTTGTTCATCTTTAGGACTTCTATGAGCGTCAGTGAGCGTAATTCTGTAGAATAAAAACAGTAAGGAGAACAGTTTTATTAGCGTAATGGTAATTGAACTGAGTGGAGTGCAATTTGGTATGAAATCACAAGTATGATTTCAGACCAAAATTGCACGACACAAAGTTCAATTACCACTTTATTACATCCAGTTTTGAAATCACACAATTTAGTAGTCTTAATACAGAATTTTTGTTAGTCAAGTGCCAATATTTTATTGTAAATTTGATTGGTTGTTTTATTTTTGGGTTTAATTCTCATTGGCTGAAAAAAAAAGATGCGATTTTGAGCGTAAGATACTGCGATTCGTGAATAAATCACACTGCGATGGGCCAATGAAATTGCAGGGATCACTTGTGATGTCAAAATGGACGTAATAAATCGATTAATTAATTTCTTCCTTCAATAGGAAAATTTTTCCTTCAATTGCTAAAAAGTTTCCAATCTGGTAATTTTAATTGAAGGTTTTCACCTTTACAATGTACGTGTTTTTTTTTTCTCTAGTTTTTATATCCACGGGTTTCCTGTGGAACCCGCAGAAACAATGCTGCCAAATTTGCAAGTCCGTCTGTAAGTAACGTTAGAACCTTTCGGCAAATAATTGCAGTCTCTCGGATGCTCTTCATTTTCTCCGATTCAATTTGTCTTGCGATTTGTCTATCCCCAGCCTAAATTGCAGCCATTCTCAACTCTTTTTTCGTTCCTTTTCGACTCTCTCCCCTTCTCTGAACAGCACAGTTTGAAACGTCTTCATTGCTAGCGGGCTACATATTGAAAAAAAGACCTTGGCCACAATGCCCTCCCGCTTGGTCAGTAACACATATGTACTTAGTTCGACAAGAGTCAAGAGTTAATAATACTTACTATCAATCTTTATCAATAATCGTTGCGGTCTTTCAGTTACCCTCGTATCTGGTATATCTGAGGAGTGGATGACAAATTTACAGATTCAATCAGTTCAACAATATTAGAACCATACTTTCCATGCATGCAGCACTATTAATCTTGGCTCATTTATGTTTTGCCGACTAAGTAAAAAGAAGCAAAAACGGTGAAAAAATGATACAAGCATTGCAACAGAAGCAGTTAAAAATATTGGTTCTTCTGATGTCAGAAAGAGATAGCACAGCTATATCGATTCCAACCCGGAAATCGGTTTCTTTGACTCGTTTTCGTTTTATCATGTTGACCTTACTCGGCCTTGGCAATTTAATTTTATCACAATGCAATTATTTTACCCAAATTAAATCTGAGCGCCTCGTGATTCCTACCAACGATCTTGATTCTTCTCTTTCCAGACTTCCTACTGTTCAAGTTGTGGCCTTCACTGAACTGTAATGTCGTTTGACACGCTTTTCAATTAATTGAAAGGATCCACGTCATAATGTGTGTTTTCCTACTTAGTGAAACAAGTGCATTAATGCTGGATTCCTGGTTTTAACATGTCAATGATACCGTATCTAAAATCCTGTTTGAATCTTGAGTGAGAAGATTTTTGAACTTTAAAAACTGCTTTCATTCACCCGATTTAGGCTTAACGAGATTTTCATGGCGTCGATAAGTTCGAGGGATAGTTATACTGAAACAGGTATCCTTGGTTTGTGTAAGGGCGCAGAAGCGATGAGTTTTTTTTAAGTATTGTTTGTATAGGTTTTACCGAAATTAGCAACATGCCTTTTCTTGTCTCGTTATTTTGCTGACTACAAACACATTAAGCCTGGCTTTTTCCGCCGATTCGAAGCAATTTGTGCTAGTCTTTCTCGTAATAAGGAAGCGCGGTGAAAACTGTGTATCGCATCACACCTTAACGTGTCATTTCTCTTTCAGGGAATTGGAATTGAGTAATATATTACCAAAAGTGCAGTTATTTTAGTATCAAACCGCAGATCTTTAGTTTTTTTTTTTTTTTTTTTTCAAGCGCGCTGAGTAAAATACTCCTCTCTCATGCATGCCGCCCCTCTTGGATTCCTGAACTCAGCGCTCTGAGTTACTACATTTCTTTGCACAAACACTCTAGATTCCTAAACCTAACGCCACCCGAGGGGCAAGTCTTTCCGTTCGTTTAAAAAGCGGTTCTAAAACAAGGTTGTAACACTTGCTTGGATGTCGAATTTAAGACCGGAAAAAAAAAAACTGGAGAGAGAGAGCTTATCTATAGAAATGCCATGCACTATGCGGCGAAATCTTCTTTCTTTATTTTTTTTAGTAACTTTAACTTATGTCATATTTGCTTCGGTTCTATTGAGGCTGTATTTGGCGCTCTCATCCAATCACAAGACGGAAGAATTCCCAAACTAAAAGAAAAGGAAAAATTTCCAGTTTCTAATGTCTCCCTATTTACAGCTTCGAATGAGATACAGATATGACAGAAGTTCAACTAGTTTTAAAGATCTCGGATACGTGACTGGAAAAAATTAAAACATTATACTCTCTTTCGAGCGGAAATTCTGATTTCATTAAGGCAGGAAATTTGTAAGACTTCCAAGAGGCTGCTAGGATTGTTGGCTCCTAACATTACAATAAGCTCCGTTTATTTGAAATATGCAGAAGACAAAACCCTTGTGGAATCAACTTGTCGAACCCTAGCGGTGCAAAGCGAAGCGATTCAATACTTCAAACAATTTTAATGTTGATGAATAAGACTATTTTCGGCTTTCCTTTGAAATGAAATGAATTGTTTCTCTGTATGCATATTTACAAAACAAAAACAATTCTAAAAGTTTTTGGTTTAAAGAGCCATTGTTGACAAACTAATGATATAAGTGCTTAGCTCGGTAGCTGAGGAGTGACGGGTGTCGATATTTCATGTTCCTGGTTTTTTGTTCTTTCTGTTGTGATTTCTCGCTGTTGTCGATTGGCACAAATTTATATTTTGCGGGCTCGATGTTTTTGTTTTGTCTCATTTGATCTTTTTAATTTTTTATGCTTGTAAAATTTTACTCGTTTGATTTTTAAGTAAATTGAAATATGATAACTCCGAAATGATCTCTCGTTGTATCATCCCGGCATTTCAATGGCAAAGGAAAAGTTATATCGAAATTATCGATCTAATTACGCCATCACAAGCAAAACATCCTGAGAATGGTGACGAGCGGCTTATTAAAAATATTTGATACCAACGCGACTTAAAAGCAAGTTTAGTTGTTCTAAAATTAGCTACTGAAAGATTAAGTTATGGAGTGTATTATGTTTTTTTTTATTTCTTTGTTCCTTTTTTTTGGAAAATGACACTCTCATCACATTCGAACCCAGCGAGAATCTTTTCTCCTAAATGGACTTTTAGACTTCAGTTAAACCAAGGTGTCGGAGAGCATATAACACACAATAGATCAACCCCGATTGCTTTGTTCTTATTTGTTGTTACTCCCATTTTAAATGTTTTTTTTTCAGCATTCAGTACTGTAGACGGCCAACAGATATCTTAACCAGTTTCAAAACGGCTGCAAAATGATATGTAGAAGGTCACTTTGAGAATACGAAAAATTTGCCATACACTTCGCTCAAGGGTCTATTTTATCGTTAGTCTAGAACAGTGTGTACAACTAAAATTATTAGTTTTCTTCCCCGATACGTACCTTTTGAAGAGATACGCAGGTTAATGTAAGTCTTTTCTTTGACAAGTTGTGGAATTAATAACTATCAAGCAGAACCATCGAGAGGCCAGTTCTGTCGACAATAAAACTGTTCCTTGAGGATACGGCCTTTGTGTTGCATGAATCGTGCAAAATGTCAAGAAAATGGACTGTATTTTTAAAGGTCTTGTCCCGGCCTCTGATTGGCTAACTTTTCCTTTGCGAAACCGATTCGGCGTATTTCGTTTTCAATTAGCCTGCATTAGGGTGACCCTGACAACCGATGCAATACGTCGAGAGACATGAATACCGAATGCTATTGGGTTGCTTTTTGCATTTGTTAGCGCTTGTAAGAATGGATATCATTTGCTGAGGTAATTTTTCCGTTCATTTGTAACTGAGGTTTCTTCGAGTTACTCCGATAGGATGTCGAAATCACGTTCTAACTTTCCTGCGTCGATTCCAGAGAAACACTTTGATGCAATTTTCCTTAATGGAGATGGTATTGAAGAGTTTAAACATTTACAACCCCGACCGCACAATACGACTACAATTAACAGCTAAACAGAGACAGCTTTTCAAAACAGCGAAACAAGGCGAGCACGATAACGTCAGACATTGAGTTGATAACAGCGCCTGGGAGAGTCACGAAAGCTTTTTTGTTTCAAGATAAGAACGGCGCTTCCTGTTGTTATTAAGTGGTACTAAGCGTTGTAAATGAGGTTTAACTACAATAAAACTAGGACTGTTCTAGCGTTAATAGAATAAAATAAGATGGACCAAAATCTACAAAGGGCCCACGTTTCTTGATTGTGTTTTTCGTTTCTACACTAAATACTTTAAATCCTAATTTTGACTCGGAGGGAAAATAGGGAAAAAAGTAATGGTCGAAGACTAAATGAATCACGGACATTCAACGCTTTTCCCCGCGTCTTACATTTATTTATGTTCCTTTCTATTTTTTCCCCTTCCTTGAATATTATATTTTTCTTCTTCTTCAACTGAAATAGAAGATTTTTTATACCTGGTTTACGAGAAAGGAGCTTTCCAATCCATCCCCTTCAAAACACACGCAAGAGAAAAAAGTCCGTATTTTGTTGACGTAAGAGCACTCGCACCGACAGCCGGCAATAAACGCATTAAAAAATTTTCAATACTTCATCGCATTTTCGGTTTCTTACTTTTTTTACTTTGTGACTTCCACTTTTAAACAAATGCCAGAGATCCTTTTAAAATGAAGCATAAAATCCTGATGTGTGAATATCGTGTCCTTCTGTCGAAGCTTTTAAACAAATCTTCGTGCAAATAATTATGAGTTTTATATTGTCAAGAAAAGACAAGTTGATTTGGTTTCATTTTTTCGCGGAGAAAATACACAAATCGCATCACTCTGTTATTGAGAAAACGTGTTTAAATGTAAAAATAATAAACCTGATTCAAATTCTAAGTGTGTTCGAGTATTTTGTTAGTCAGTGGTGAAAACTCGTTTTTCGTTATCTGTAACAAGATCAGTTCCCTAGCTTTGCTCTCTCTCTCGAACAATCTACTTGCTTCATTATTTGATGAACTGTAAATCACTCTCAAGCTACTAGCACTGATAAAAATGAACGGCAAATAATGCTGTGACTTTTTATAATTTCAAAGAACTGCTTAGGGATCGGACACAAAAATCCCCAAATTTCAAATTGCGAAATATTAGTATAATTATTTCAGTGTCAAACTGCGTGGTTTTGTCCAAAGATGAAAATCTATAAACCACACTCCATGACTCAGTGAGTGAAAGAGTTAAAAGATGGAAACAAGTGGTCTGGATGAAGATTTGGCTTTGGGAGTTAAACTTGATAAAAATATAGAAACCATGACTCAAAGAAATATGGCTGGGCTCTGGAAGTGAAATTCGACAAATTTGGCTTATTCTTGTTTATTTGCTAATTTATGTAAAGCATTCTCTCCACTAAGAATTCTCAATAAGTACATTTTTCAGTGTATAATTCCCTTTGGTGAACCATCAATGTCCACCTCCTTCCTCGTACGCTTCCAGCCAAAAATACAATCTAAACAGAATTTACTGTGGTTATAATCATTTTGCTTTATTCTATATCGAATTTCAATTTCCAAACTTTTGACGCAGTAAGTGATATTTCTTGTAGTGCTGAGTGGTTCTAACTTTTCCATCGGTGCAGTGTGGCCATTTCCTGAACGCCGGGCTACTGCATTCTACTGTGGTACTGTTTGTTGAACCATAGAAGTATGGTTTGACTATGCAAAAAGTCATGCAATTTGACAAGATTTTTTACCGAAACGACGGCTACAGAACAGCACATTGATGCACCGCTGTTTATCTTTGGAAAATTAATCTTTCGTAAATTTTTGTTTCGTGTTTTATGCTTTTTTTTTTTTTGCCTGGTAGAGCTATCCGTTTGCTTTTTAATTTTCTTAGAGCCTTAACCATGACCTATTGTTGGATTTTTTAACTGAATGCTGTATATTACAGACAGAAAAATACTGTTTAAATACATTTACCTTTGGCCTATCCTTTAGTCGAGGAAGTAACTTTTGTCAATCGTAGAATCTCCTTCGCTGGAAAGCACATTAAAAGCCAATAAACGCGCGCGTAGGAAGAAATGAAATGAGATCCCTGAAGAGAATTCGGGAAAAGTGGATTTAAGATGTAAAACATAATGACTTAAAACGTGGTTAATAACGGTAATAGACGATTCCATTTCCTGCATCCCACAAACGCCACTTTTCATTCAACTATTCTGTCAACGAGAGAAATTACAGCGCTTAAAAGAAAATGGCGTAAGGAGCTGCCGTATTAATTACCGTACTCAAAACGTTTTGCAATCTCAACAAGCTGGCGTGAATTCAACCGATATAGCGACTAAACGTTACTCCACCTCATCAATGGAGCCAAGAGGATGACTGAGGGAATTCTCTGTATCTGCGTGAAACACCCTCGACTTTTTTGCTTCCCTTCTTGGTAATTTGATTTTAGGGGGAATAGGTTTATGATGAAAAACGCGGGCGGAAACTGCTGCTAAGAAGTTGTTAGCGTATTACAACACGGACGGTACTACCCATACATAAAAACAAACACGATCTTCTCCTAAATAACTTACGTTAATTTAATGACCACAATTTCGTAAAGTTACAACCACACCGCAGTGCCCTCGCAGTGTTTGATCTTCAGAACTGAAGCATTGCCGGGGTGTTTCATGTAAAAAGATAAGCTTCATCCTCCCTTCCCGTTCCCGTATGTGTAAAAATTCGACAAATTCCTGAAATATTGAAGAGGTCAAGGCAATAAGTGTAGAAATTGTTTTCTTCGCCTCGATTTCCATTAAACACACATAAATTAAAAATAGTTTTGCAAAACAACTTTGCTCAAACGCCTTTCTGAGGAATTTCAAAACGAGCAACATTAAGAGAACAAGCATTGGTCATTAGAGTGCTAATCTTTTGAAATGGGTACTTCCCTTTATGTCAGTTGGCTACTTACTTGGCTTACAAAAAGGTGTAACCACACCGTGTTAGAGAACAAGCAGCTCGGTGTGACTCCTTAATTGCTGCTCAAACATTTTACTTATAAAACACTTGAAATTCCTCATACTTACCTTAAAAAGCGTGTTAGATACGCTCTGAATTTGCACAGTATAATTTAGGCCTGTGGTTTAAAATATAAGTGGTCACACCTCAAGGTGGATACAGCTGTACATCTGGATTGGAAAACGAGAAGAAAAAGTTTATGCCGAATAAAGCAATTTTATCGTTTGGAATTTCTCCCCCAAATTGAGATTTCGAGTCACAAAGTGCTAGTCCATCGATAAGAATTTTTTTCTGTGGGCCGGGTAAACTCGCGGTCTCGCCAGATCTTGAAAAGCTGATCAGGAAAATCTTCACGTTACACTTTCGTTTGAACCGTTTGCAAATTCAGGTTTGCTCTAGTGATCAAACACAGAAAGTATAAACTTAGAGCTAGTTTAATATGGTTTTTATCACAACTACTCCTTTGCGCCAATGTCTATCCGACTATTAAATAAAGTCTTGTATATTCGGATTGTTGGTAACTCAGCTGTCAATTGCAAAACGCAGATTTAGAGAGATAGGCACTTGAGCAAACAAACCACTTGAGATGTTTTATTGCGCAACGTTTCATTCAGACTTTTCATTCCCAAGCCAGACATGAAAATGACAGTGAAGTTATAATTATGACTAAAACAGTATAGTGTTGTGCTACTCGTTTTCAGGCAAAACAAAATGTTTGAACCACGCCGAATAGTAAAACAAACAGAAACACAGTGCAGTACTGTCGAGCAGCTTTCCAAAAAATGATCACACTGCATGGTTTGATCCACAGATGAACAAGTTAGAACCGCACTGTATAGTAGAACAAACAGTACCGCAGTACAGTACTGTTCAGTAGCTTTACAAAACAGTAAGCACACTGAATGTTTTCACCCTCGGATCAAAGAAAAATCATGATGAAAACACCATTACAGTACAGTCGCGTTTATTCTTAAGTTGGCCACATTTGAATACGACCTTTTTAGTAATTCATCCATGGTCTTAATAATTCTGCATGTTTTCTGAAGAGTGAGAACTAAGTGCAAACACACATGCCGAGCTATCGAAATGCAAATTTTTGAGGTATTGGCGAGTTGCTGAAAAGTATTTGTCATCCTTCGATATTAATTGCAATGTGCGTTTTCATCCTGGGCAGTTTTTGTTCCATGATTACAAATAAGGGAAAATCTGTCCTTTTATTTGCATAACTACTTCTAGACGGTGGCCAGTTGTTTTGACAAAATGATCCACCGTCGGAAATGGTGGCCCAAAAAGTGAAGGGAAATTCGCAAATGCCTCGTCGTTAAAGATTTATTGTCAACACTCGGTAAGGAAATAATATTATGTCAAACTGGTTTCATGACAGACGTTCCCATCATTCTTCACGTGCTAAAACATTTCACAATAGCGCATGGGCAGTGTCGCTTGAATTCCCGGCGGACTGCAATCTCGTTTCTAGTGTTCGCGTCTCCTTGACCAGAAGACGCGGGCTCTGGGAGTTAGTTGGGTTGACTAAAAAATGTTTCCCGGCCGTACTTACGTGGCGTTCATTTTTTCAAAAGAATCGCAGCTTCATGTATTCGGATTGTTTTTTGGTGTAATAATTCGCTTTGCAGTTATGACACAAAGACATTTCAGGCGATCGCACTTTTACAAGTGCAATTGTACTTTGTTTAAAAGGCACGTTGTAGAAACAGATTTTCATCATGCAGATTTAGCATATAGCACCGTTCATAGAAAAAAGGAAAACCAAATGCACGCAAATTATATCCACAAATAATAATAATCATTATTAGTCGGGCAACCGACTATAGGTTTTATACCCTCGAGTTTCATCGCAAATCGTAGTCACGTGCAATGGGGAATACCGCAGACACGTAATACGGGCGCAAACTTCTTTCTACAATGTCGAAGGCGATGGCGAATATGTTGAAAACAAATGGTGTCATCTTTTCTACGCTCAAACATACAGACCCACACATCGTTCGCAGTAGACCCACTCTAAAAGATGGCGTGTGTAATGAGCGTATATTTCGAAACGGGTCGTTCCGCGAACTGAAAATAGCAAAAGAATCAAATGATTTGGCGAATGTCTCACTAGAATCAAACCAGAAATCAAACGAGTTACCAGTGAACAGAAAATGTGGACAGAGTGACAGAAGAGCATTTGCTGATAAAGACAAGGTGCCTCGCGATGAAACTCGAGGAAACGACAACAAAGATGCCACGTTGGAAACCAGGACCTTGGTACCCTTAGCATTTCTTTTTTGGACCACTCCGCACCATAAGTGGTCAACACTCATAACAGCACGTCTACCTGTTGCCCGACTTACGATCTTAGATCGTCTTGTTATTCTTAAAAACGCATTCTACATATAAAATGTCTCGATGCTTTTTTACAACTAAAAAAAGAGCACTCACGAAACAGGTAGCTTTTCAAAGTCCTTTTAAAACTATCAACAGAGTTACTTTGTCCAACGGCAAGCAGTATCTGATTCCACAACTTCGGAGCAAGTGCCGCAAAACTGAGATCTATTTCCGTAAGTAACTGTGGTAGTCTTCGGGATAACTAGCAAGTTGGAATCACTGGAACGAAGAGAACGACAGGGAGTGTAATGACGTAAAAGTTCATTAATATACACGTAGGCAAGACCATTAAGAGATTTGTACTTGAGCAATAGTAGCTTAAAAATTATTCTGTCATTAACAGGAAGCCAGTGCAACCAAATGCCACAAACTAATTTGAGGGTCGTTTCTTTAGTCTGATAACAGTTCCCCAAAACTTCCTGATAAACTTGGGACCAAACATTCCCCTCTCCCCCTACCCCCGCCACCCCTACCCCCCACCCAAGAAAAAGGTACAATCCAAAATTTCTTAGGCCAGGGCTCCTGCTTAGGCCGAAAAAGCTCGGAATTTTCAATTTTAACCAAACGGATCCTTTCCCCCTCCCAGATGTTTTTTTTTTTTCAAAAAATCCGTTATCCCCACGGGGAGTGGACACTGCTCTGGCAGCAATTGAACCCGAAAATGTCGTTTATGTTTTTTTTTCCTTTTTGTGGCAGCAGTTCCCTTTAGCTTTATAATTAGTACGTTTATTACAGCTGTTGTCAGTAAACACTTCGTTACGCAGAAATATCCTATGGCGGAATAAAGTCTGTGGAGCGAATGCACTTTTCTAAATTAGATAGTTCAGTGTTGTTTAGCCGTTCAAAATGTCCTGCTGATCCCATTAGATAAGTACAGAAAACCGCAACAAATATTATCAGAAGGCTGGAACGCTGATAAATTAGCGTAACAAACGATGTTTGGGAATGACTGCAAGTATAAACCCAAAATACTCCGAAAAGTTGGAAAATCGCCTTGAATTCGGTTTTGATACCAGGTTACAGCAAAACCTTTAATTTCCCAAGCCTTACAACTTCCCTTAGTACCAGTTTCACGAAGAAATTCTCGATTCTCACCATTTCTGATAACATTTCGTTGGGATCTCATGTTCCCTAGAAGCTAAGGGTTCTAAATGTGAGAACTGCTTTTGGAAAAACAATTCCATAAATTCATTTAAAGTCGCACGATCAAATGGAAAAGCAATCCAGGTCATAGCTGGTTGTATGTTTAAAAAGAATTCACCGCTTTATTAATGTAACTGATACAATCTAAATAAATCGTTCCTGAATACTGAAAGAAAATAACTTTAAAAGCCACATTGCATTGGTCGCCTAAAACGTTCAAAAAAGATTTGTGTACATAATGTTTTCTCAGTACGTCTTCTAGTTTTCCCTTAGCAGCTACTGAGCAGTACTTTACTGCATCACTGTTTGTTTTACTATACAGTGTGGTTCTAACTTTTTCATCTGTGGATCAAACTATGCAGTATGACCATTCTTTGTAAAGCTACTGAACAGTTCTGTACTGACCTGTGGTACTGTTTGTTTTACTATACAGTGTGGTTCTAACTTTTTCATCTGCGGATCAAACCATGCAGTGTGACCATTCTTTGTAAAGCTACTGAACAGTTCTGTACTGTGGTACTGTTTGTTTTACTATACAGTGTGGTTTCAACCATGCAGTGTGACCATTCTTTGTAAAGCTACAGAACAGTACTGTACTGTGGTACTGTTTGTTTTTAATACTATACAGTGTGTCTGTGGATCAAACCGTGTATTGTGACGATTCTTTGGAATGCTACTGAATAGTACTGTACTGTGATATTGTTCTAACGTTTCCATCTGTTGATTAGAACTATGTAATATGACCAAAAAGCTACTGAAGTATACTGTGCGATAACACGCAACGGGGTTTTTTTTAATGCACAAGGTGCTTCTGGAGAGTACCGTTCCTGTTAGTACTTATTAATTGTTGTTTTTAACTTCTCAGTTTGGCGACAGTCGTCCATGAAATTGTTTTCCAATGTGAGAGCGTTTGTATTTTCCATGGGTGAAACATCTGCTTGCGAAAGGTGGCCATAATGTTGTGATATCGAGCATAGCTGTGGCCTCAATGCATTTGATGTCACCGACCTCTTTAAATTTGCTTACATATCATCATAACATAAATCCTCATCATGACACCTCTGTATTGAATATGAAATATAATTATTACTGGAGTTACTTACCAGTTTTCTGAGAACTGAAGGAATGACTTCAACCACTGATGAACTTCCCAATTTTTGACAAAGATATCGCATAGAGGGCCAAAATTATACAAGTACTTACTCTGTTATCGTTTCAAAAAGGATTTTTAAATTCCCAAGAGGCTAAATACCGTAATGCCATAGCAGATGCACCATCGTGAAGCGATGGCCGGCGCATGCAAGCTTCAATGTAATCAGCAATTACCATTTACTAATTGCCAACTTAATTATAATCAGTTGTTAGTAATTTCGTGTTAAGCGCATACCAAGAGAAAGAAAAATATGCTATCAGGCCGCTGAGAGCTCGCGACATGATGATAGCGTCTCGTCGGGAAAACAAAGATCAGGAAATGCTGATGACACTAGCAACTTGTTTATGAGGCTTTCTTGGAAGCTGGAAGAATTTTACCTGTGTGTGAGCTTTGAAAGTTTTGTTCTCGGGAACAGCTAGTTAGGAGAGCAGAGAAAGGGTGTGGCAAAGCAGTGGAATGCATTCCGTGCTAATTTCTCGTTTGTCAGGGTTTATATTTCCTTCTTTTGATGATTAGAGCATGAAGGACATCACGAATTTTCAATTACATCAGAAATCAACTCGACACTTCTTTGCATTCATCTTTCATCATCAATGGGGCAAACATAACACCGGCTCAATAAATAAATAGGTCACACACCAAACATTGAGTAAAAAAGCTACTGAACAGTACTGTACTGTGGTACTGTTTGTGGTACTATACAGTGTGGTTCCAACTTTTTCATCTGTGGATCAAACCATGCAGTGCGACCATTCTTTGTAAAGCTACTGAACATTAATGTATTGTGGTACCGTTTGTTTTACTATACAGTGTGGTTCTAACTTTTTCATCTGTGGATCAAACCATGCAGTGTGGCCATTCTTTGTAAAGCTACTGCACAGTACTGCACTGTGGTACTGTTTGTTTTACTATACAGTCATAGTGTGGTTCTAACTTTTTCATCTGTGCATCAAACCATGCAGTGTGACCATTCTTTTTAAGGCTACTGTTCACTTATCAACTCGACATTTCTTTGCACTCAACTTTTATCACCAATGAGGCAAGCATAAAACCGGCTGTGATTTTGAAATAACGCTTCGAGGACAGCCTGGTAAATTCACCCCTGTCATTGGATCCGTCACATACCGAACAATAATAAAAATACTAAATACTAATTTCACGGTGAAGCCTTTCGTACCAAGTTTCTTCAAAATCCGAGTTCTTCTTCCAGTTTTCGTTCCAGTTCAACATATTGATGAGAAAACAGATGCCAAGAAATTAAAACAATATCAGATCAAGACACAAATTGGGCCCGATTCAGACGCCGTACTTTTCATGAGCCGAACCTAATTCCTTAAGTGCACGAAACGTTCGGCGTTTAAATCAATTAGGAACGGTTATTTTAATTTGGAACGGCTCAGGCGTTCTTTTCGCATGGCTTTTCCGTGAATTTTGACTTTGGAACGGTCTTGATTCAGATGCCGAACTTAATGCATAAATTATTATTTGGTTCAAAACCACTGATTAGTTTTCCTGCAACTCAAATTAGGAACGGCTGTAGAACGGCTAATTAAGTTCGACTTCTGAATCAACAGGCGTACTTTTGTTAATTTGGGTCGGTCCAAATTCGAATTTTGTTCGGCTCATGAAAAGTACGGCGACTGAAACGGACCTTATTTTTTGTGACTGTTCTTCTGGGCTCCCTTGCCAACTTACAGTCTTATTTATGTCTCTGAATCTGGCTAAATACAATAAAATTAACTGACACATAAAGTTTAGTATGACAAGCACTGAAGAGAGTCGCTTTTCAGATCCCTAGGTGGCCAAAACGTTTTTTAGATGATGCCCGTCCTCTTTTAGGTAAAGTACCAGAAATGAACTTTTTCCCCATTTACGAGTTATTTTTCCTTTAGAAACATTAAAAGTCTTGGGCGTTTCTCGGTCAAATCGTACATCAACTCCAAGAACTTTGTTCTGATTACTTACAAGAATGTAATTGATACAGGAAAACATCTGTAGAAAATTCTCGCTTGATTACTACATGACGAGGGAATTCCGGGTCCACTGAATTGCCGGGGAGATGAAAAAAATCTATTGCATCTGATACAATAGATTTTTTTCTTTGTCGAGAATTCGCGCCTACCGGGTGGTTCATGCGCAAGAAAATAGAGGAAAGTATTTCGTGGGAGCGTTGGCGGAATGGTGGAGGGGTGGCAGTTAGTTTTAACTAGGTATATTTTGGCGGGTGTGATGTGATGTGATAGAAAGTGAGATTCGTTAAAAAGTACCCTATTTGAAAGCGAGCGTGATAAACGAACGGGAAGTGTTTTATCCACCTATTTTGCTCAATTACCAAGGTTTTTCCTTCGCTTTAGATTCTCAGCGCGTTTTCTGCAACAAGCCAAGAGATATGGCTTATGGAAATGAGACAGCAGCAGGAAAAGGCTAGAATGCATGGCGTTAAACTGAGTTTCTAAATGGCGTACCAATGTATTAATTCAGTAGTATTGGCCTAACTCGGACTACAGCCTTCGGTCCTCGATGTCTACCGTTAATAGTTCAAAATTAAAGCGTCCTTAAGATTTTGGGAATCTCTCCTACTTTAAAGAATGAAGTTCCCTTGAAACTTTGTCCACCTGCGCAAGCAAAATTGTATAAATTGTCATGTTTGATCGTCCGGGTGTAAGCTGTGTTGAGATGAAGTGTTGTTGACGTCGTGTAAATTATTAACAAGTCTTTTGTACACCATTTGATGACATTTCCATGGAAAAATAAAGTTTTGCATTCACTCATTAAGTAATCTCCCTCCTTCTATTAGGACAAACACTCATTGAGAACATGATCTGTCATAACACGCAGAAATTAATTACTGCTATAAAAACAATTTTAAGTGGAAGAAACTATAATTAAACTATAGGTCTTAACGAGATTCGAAAAATGAACCTTTGTTACCCTGTTTGAGATATGCACCATCTCTTCTGTATTATTCATATCTTTTGGTAAAAGGAACAAAATTGATTGAGTAATATTCGCTTTGAATTTAAGTTTCCCTTTAAACGAAATCTTAATTTCAACTTTCAAGTTTTGTCGACCTCTTTTCAAGACTTGTCCCATTTTGTTTGATTAGGCTGTTAGAACATTACGTCAAGTACACTTTCGTTTTAGGAAAATTAAAAACAAAAAAAATTTTCCCCTTTTTATTATTGGAAAAAAAAAATAGATTACGCAGTCTTCGTGACGACTGGGGACTAAAGTAAATGTTTTAGCTGAGTATATACTACAACAGTGTATAGCGTTGAAGGTGCGCTTTGATTGGCTAGTCAAACTCCGAATACCCTTTGCTATTTACCTCCGAGTAACTCGCGAGATTCGCCCTCCCTCGCGTGAATTTCGAAAACTGTGGCGTCCCGGTTTGCATCCGTGGCAAGCGAAGAAATCATCCAAATTAACAAAGAAGCAGTTCCTGTAAACGCAAAGAAAGCGTTTTTACCCGAAGTTTATCGATAAAAACCAACAAGAAAGGTTTTGTTTACAAATGCAAATTAATCAGTAACCAAATTTGATGTCACTTACTTGAGAACCAAAGTTGAGTTATATTTTTTGCGGAATGGTTTCAAATACAGAAAGAGTTTGCAACTCCATTTGAAAAAATGTCGCCATCAGAACTAAACAAATGTCTTCAGAAATTTTACCGGTCAGAGGGAAAACGAGACGGCAGTCATTACAACAAGAAATCCCTTCTGACCGCGATCCGAGCCGCGTTGGATCGTCACTTTCCAAGCCAATTTTTTATTTATTTATTTATTTATTTATTTTTTCTGGTGTACATTAATTCACTGTTTTAGTATATACTAAAACAATTATTCCCCGCAGGGTCGGTGGCTAGAAGTGAATAGTTGTTAATTATCTGGTATTAGGCTGCATGAACCTTTCAAGACCTTTAACCCATAATTTGACCTTTGGATTATCCTTTCTATTCGAAATGTTATTTCCAGATGGTATCTAAACTGGGCCACTTTTCTCCTCCGCGGAACCAAAAAATTACTGAATTTTCAATCCCTAGAATTTTTGGTGGGCATTCGTCTGGAGACCCAAATCATTTCGGTGCAGCTGTAACAATTCCCATTGTAGTTTGGCAAAAAGCACGTTGTAAAATGTTTGAAGAAGGCCTTTCTTTATTGAGTGCCTGATATTTTCATGCCCGAAAAGTTTTCCACTTTTTAAGCAAAACGCGCCTTATGCGCATGTTGCACTGCTTTCTTACTATGGCTGTTATTACTTTTATATTATGTATATATATTTTTTTTTTGCAGTTTTGAACAGGCTAAATAAGATTCTACGAAATAATTTTGGTACCATTAAGAAATATTATTCAAAATCCCTGTTGAGATTCCATTGTGTGGCATTCATTACTTACACGGAAATTCATTTTACCGGACTGGGAGCCAGTTTTTGTGTATCGTACAGTGAGAGACTAAATTTAAGTGCACACCTGCCATCGATAGAATCCCGACTTTCACTGTTTTACCAATAAATGTTAGCGCTAACGTTACTTATATAAGCAACTAATACCTTTACCACAACATTCCCAGAGAGCAAGCCAAAAAAGCATTTCGTTTGGTTTGTATCTCTGCCAGTTGCATTTAAATCCATTCCAAAAAATCTTTAACACGCGCATTTGTGGGCAAAACAGGCACTAAAGTAGCAAGCGTTGTTTATTTTATATCCTTAATAAAACATTTTTTGAGCGAATGCTACAGTATACAATTTGAGCCTTGCGAATTCGTTGATGAGACGTTTATCTTCAAGCTTTTAAGTTTTGAATTAGTTTTCCAACGAGATTTATTACCTGTCTGTTATCTTTATCATGTGATTAATTTTGACCAATGAACACGAAGTGGCTATTTTGAGAGGCTTAAGGTAAATTTTGTCGCTAAAACCTTGACTCGCCTGCCTCATCTGCGTTCCAATGGTTCTTAGACAAAAAATTCAAGAGTACACAGTTCATTTTTACAAGTCAATGAACAGTTACTGTAAAACGGCTTGCATCTCTGTTGCAGGTAAATTCACATTAACTCGTTGCTATGGGTGACAGGTAACCGTAACTTTCCTGTAGGACGAAGAATGATTTTTAATTGAAAATGCTATAGCCGGATCGATGATGTCCGCCATTTTGAGAGGCAGCCTTTTTCGTTTTCTTCCCTGAACGGGACGGCATGTCGCCGATTTAAACTTTGTCGCTTTTATTCATATATTGGACAAATAATTATATGTTATTTTTATTCAATAATGATAAATCCTATGGCGAGCAACCCCAAACATTTTATGCGCTTTCTTTAAAAAGCGCTTAGCTATCTTTCTAAAGCGCTTAGCTATCCGTTTAATTGAAAGCATAAAGATCTTTGTGACAGTGTCAAACATTCTATGGCTAATTGTAACAGTTCAATCCCGTAGAAACTTAAATTTAAAGCATGCCTTAAAAAAGTACAACTGAATCTTTAGCTTCTGTGGCACGTGACAGAATTATCGTGAAATAGATCGTGATACAAACAACAACACATATGGGTTATTGACCAAGCGTGAGGTCAAGATGGCTGGATATTGGCTAAGTTCTTTTTTTTGCGTTTTTATGGACCGAGACGAAGTCGAGGTCCATAAACACGCAAAAAAAGAACGAGGCCAATATCCAGCCATCTTGACCGAACAAGCTTGGTCAATAAAGGATTTATTATATGGGATAAAACACCAAAAAATGATCCGTGTACGTGTTTATTTTCAAGGACTGGAAAGGAAGCCCGTTACATGCAAAAATCAAGTTTTCTCGTTTTCCAGCTCCATCGATACACAAACCACAGGAAATCTTTAACTGTCACGGAAAAGATTTTTCAGGGAAAAACTAAGAAAGAAAATTTTGGTAAACCGGCTTTCGCCTCGGATGAATTTTCCTTGCGGGACAAAGCCCTTATCCCGAGCGGGCAAGATAGCTCCATCTTGCCCGCTCGGGTAGCCAATCACAGCGCGAGATTCGGTTCATCTTGCCCGCTCACGGAGCTAGTCATATAATAAGTAATGGTAATAGGACTGAGTGGAGTCCAATTCGGTCTGTAATCATACGAGTGATAAACAAAATCGGACGACCGCGTAGCGGGAGTCCGATTTGTTTAATCACGAGTATGATTGCAGACCGAATTGGACGACACAAAGTCTTATTACCAATTAATCATAACTTTAACAAAATTTGTGATGTGTAAACTTCTTTTTTTTTAATCAAAACATGAAATTCCAAGATTTTTTATGCCAGATGTGAAAAAAAGCCATTTAAGCGCGCGCGTGATGGCGCGTACTGTCCAATTACTCAGGCATGACGCGTACTGTCCAATTTAACTGTCCTATTAAGGCTGAAATCAGGGCAGTTGATATCCAATCAGATTTGAGAATTTTGTTATAGTTATGATTAGGTAATAGGACTGAGTGGAGTCCAATTCGGTCTGTAATCATACGAGTGATTAACAAAATCGGACGACCGCGTAGCGGGAGTCCGATTTGTCACGAGTATGATTGCAGACCTAATTGGACGACACGAAGTCTTATTACCAATTAATCATAACTTTAAAAATTTTTTGATATATAAACTTCTTTTTTTTTAAATCAAATGACATGAAATTCCAAGATTTGTTTTGCTAGCAGTGAAAAAAAAGCCATTTAAACGCGCGCGTGATGGCGCGTACTGTCCAATTACTCAGGCATGACGCGTACTGTCCTATTTAACTGTCCTATTAAGGCTGAAATCAGGGCAGTTGATAGCCAATCGGATTTGAGAATTTTGTTATAGTTATGATTAAGGCCATTATCACCCTCGGCAGGAATCCAGTTACTGATCAATCGAACAGTACGTGATCATGCTAATGGAGGTAAAACGGCAACCATAACCTTGACATGTCAGTCATACCACAGATCACTTGTGATGCCGGGACCATGAACTGCGGAAGAGTAAACAACTAAAACCACACTGGGTGAAAATGTCAGGAAATGTGTTGGAAAGCCGCTGTGATACCGTGTTTGTATTGCTATACAGTGTGGTTCTAACTTTTTCATCTGTGGATCAAACCATGCAGTGCTGTGACCATTCTTTGTAAAGCTACTGAACAGTACTGTACTGTGGTACTGTTTGTTTTACTGTACAGTGTGGTTCTAACTTTTTCATCTGTGGATCAAACCATGCAGTGTGACCATTCTTTGTAAAGCTACTGAACAGTACTGTACTGTGGTACTGTTTGTTTTACTGTACAGTGTGGTTCTAACTTTTTCATCTGTGGATCAAACCATGTAGTGTGACCATTCTTTGTAAAGCTACTGAACAGTACTGTACTGTGGTACTGTTTGTTTTACTATACAGTGTGGTTCTAACTTTTTCATCTGTGGATCAAACCATGCAGTGTGACCATTCTTTGTAAAGCTACTGAACAGTACTGTACTGTGGTACTGTTTGTTTTACTATACAGTGTGGTTCTAACTTTTTCATCTGTGGATCAAACCATGCAGTGTGACCATTCTTTGTAAAGCAACTGAACAGTACTGTACTGTGGTACTGTTTGTTTTACTATACAGTGTGGTTCTAACTTTTTCATCTGTGGATCAAACCATGCAGTGTGACCATTCTTTGTAAAGCAACTGAACAGTACTGAACTGTGATACTGTTTGTTTTACTATACAGTGTGGTTCTAACTTTTTCATCTGTGTATCAAACCATACAGTGTGACCATTCTTTGTAAAGCTACTGAACAGTACTGTACTGTGGTACTGTTTGTTTTACTGTACAGTGTGGTTCTAACTTTTTCATCTGTGGATCAAACCATGCAGTGTGACCATTCTTTGTAAAGCTACTGAACAGTACTGTACTGTGGTACTGTTTGTTTTACTGTACAGTGTGGTTCTAACTTTTTCATCTGTGGATCAAACCATGTAGTGTGACCATTCTTTGTAAAGCTACTGAACAGTACTGTACTGTGGTACTCTTTGTTTTACTGTACAGTGTGGTTCTAACTTTTTCATCTGTGGATCAAACCATGTAGTGTGACCATTCTTTGTAAAGCTACTGAACAGTACTGTACTGTGGTACTGTTTGTTTTACTATACAGTGTGGTTCTAACTTTTTCATCTGTGGATCAAACCATGCAGTGCTGTGACCATTCTTTGTAAAGCTACTGAACAGTACTGTACTGTGGTACTGTTTGTTTTACTGTACAGTGTGGTTCTAACTTTTTCATCTGTGGATCAAACCATGCAGTGTGACCATTCTTTGTAAAGCTACTGAACAGTACTGTACTGTGGTACTGTTTGTTTTACTGTACAGTGTGGTTCTAACTTTTTCATCTGTGGATCAAACCATGTAGTGTGACCATTCTTTGTAAAGCTACTGAACAGTACTGTACTGTGGTACTGTTTGTTTTACTATACAGTGTGGTTCTAACTTTTTCATCTGTGGATCAAACCATGCAGTGTGACCATTCTTTGTAAAGCTACTGAACAGTACTGTACTGTGGTACTGTTTGTTTTACTATACAGTGTGGTTCTAACTTTTTCATCTGTGGATCAAACCATGCAGTGTGACCATTCTTTGTAAAGCAACTGAACAGTACTGTACTGTGGTACTGTTTGTTTTACTATACAGTGTGGTTCTAACTTTTTCATCTGTGGATCAAACCATGCAGTGTGACCATTCTTTGTAAAGCAACTGAACAGTACTGAACTGTGATACTGTTTGTTTTACTATACAGTGTGGTTCTAACTTTTTCATCTGTGTATCAAACCATACAGTGTGACCATTCTTTGTAAAGCTACTGAACAGTACTGTACTGTGGTACTGTTTGTTTTACTGTACAGTGTGGTTCTAACTTTTTCATCTGTGGATCAAACCATGCAGTGTGACCATTCTTTGTAAAGCTACTGAACAGTACTGTACTGTGGTACTGTTTGTTTTACTGTACAGTGTGGTTCTAACTTTTTCATCTGTGGATCAAACCATGTAGTGTGACCATTCTTTGTAAAGCTACTGAACAGTACTGTACTGTGGTACTGTTTGTTTTACTATACAGTGTGGTTCTAACTTTTTCATCTGTGGATCAAACCATGCAGTGTGACCATTCTTTGTAAAGCAACTGAACAGTACTGTACTGTGGTACTGTTTGTTTTACTATACAGTGTGGTTCTAACTTTTTCATCTGTGGATCAAACCATGCAGTGTGACCATTCTTTGTAAAGCAACTGAACAGTACTGAACTGTGATACTGTTTGTTTTACTATACAGTGTGGTTCTAACTTTTTCATCTGTGTATCAAACCATACAGTGTGACCATTCTTTGTAAAGCTACTGAACAGTACTGTACTGTGGTACTGTTTGTTTTACTGTACAGTGTGGTTCTAACTTTTTCATCTGTGGATCAAACCATGCAGTGTGACCATTCTTTGTAAAGCTACTGAACAGTATTGTACTGTGGTACTGTTTGTTTTACTATACAGTGTGGTTCTAACTTTTTCATCTGTGTATCAAACCATACAGTGTGACCATTCTTTGTAAAGCTACTGAACAGTACTGTACTGTGGTACTGTTTGTTTTACTGTACAGTGTGGTTCTAACTTTTTCATCTGTGTATCAAACCATGCAGTGTGACCATTCTTTGTAAAGCTACTGAACAGTACTGTACTGTGGTACTGTTTGTTTTACTGTACAGTGTGGTTCTAACTTTTTCATCTGTGGATCAAACCATGTAGTGTGACCATTCTTTGTAAAGCTACTGAACAGTACTGTACTGTGGTACTGTTTGTTTTACTATACAGTGTGGTTCTAACTTTTTCATCTGTGGATCAAACCATGCAGTGCTGTGACCATTCTTTGTAAAGCTACTGAACAGTACTGTACTGTGCCACAGTACAGTACTGTTATACAGTGTTTGTTTTACTATACAGTGTGGTTCTGACTTTTTCATCTGTTTTTCATCTGTGGATCAAACCATGCAGTGTGACCATTCTTTGAAAAGCTACTCTTTGCTTAAACTAGGTTTTGCTGATAAACTCGAGGCCTTGATTTACTGACTTCGCTATCGCTCGGTTAATACGTTAAGACCTCGGTCCGAGATTTCCCTGTAATGACCTCACTCTCGGTTAATAAGTAGTATATAATCTCTCCAGGAATTACGTGACCTGCATAGACCTCAATTACAGTGCCCAACAGTTCAAGCTGATATGCCGATATAACTCACCCTCTTTATTATATCTACAACGCTTGGATATGAGAAAACGCGGTTCTCATTGGTTCCCTACTCACAGGATGTCAAACCATATATCATGAGTACAGAAAACCGCCATAGAGCTGAAAGATTTGTTGAATTAAACGAGGGGGATTTTCAAGCCTTACTTCAGTTACTTGAATAGAATATATCAAAAACTATAAGCAAAGCAAATAAATATGGGATGAAAGTATTCGATGTTAAGCGAAATTGACACAATATTTCAATCGCTTATTAGGAATTAAAGTTAAACTTTTGCAAGCTGTTACCATTTTGAATAATCACCAAGGAACCCGTAAATTGACTCGGCGCTAGGTTCCTAGTAGAGGGTCTCAATGGGGTTAACCGGTAGCCGTAAAACGGGCAAAAAAATTAGCCGTTAGGCGTAAATATTAAAACATTTTAGCCGTTAGCCGTAAAAAATATTAACAGTTAGCCGTAAAACAGCCAAAACTATTAACCGTTAGCCGTAAAACAGTCAAAAATATTAACCGTTAGTCGTAAAACAGTCAAAAATATTAACCGTTAGCCGTAAAACAGTAAGAATATTAACCGTTAGCCGTAAAAGTCATCACCCCATTGAAACCTTCCTCGTACGAAATAATTGTTAAATGTGCTGTTATGATGTATTCAAGAACACCACAAGGTTTATGTATCGTTACATAATCTGGTAGAAAGTTCCAGATTCTTCGACGAGCGTTAGAAAAAGCAACACCGGGAAGATCCTAGGAGCTAGGTGGCGTTTTGCAGCGTGAATGGAGAAAATTGTACTATTACAGGGACAGTGCGTGAAGGAAACTTCTAGGAGTACTGTTTTCTCTCTTCTTTTTTTCTGAAATTGAACAGAAATTCTCTGAAAGTTTCTTTATAGTGCGACCTCTCGAACCGAGGCCAACCAAACAAATGTTCAAACAAAATATGACGATCAGGAGTATCTAAAAAATAGAATCTCTGCAAATGTTTTATATTTCGCTTAAAATGCATTTAATTTGCTCTATAGCTGTTCAAAACATATCAAGATTGAAAAAGAATCATCTTAGTCGGTAGAGACTCGCCACAAATCTGCTGTTGTTAAGCGTCATAAACAATACATTTTGTGTTCATAGAAAATTTGGCAAGTTTGCTAAAAAGGCAAATCTATTTACATGTTGCAGGGTCCGAAATATAGTTCACAAGCCCTAGGCTTCAATATAGGTCAGTTTTCTTGCCATGGCCACTACCATTCCAATCAAATCCACCTTGGATTCAGAATTCATATTTTGTATGTTGCGCTTTATGTTATCCCTGAATAAGTGGAAGTTTTGTTGTCTATAGCAAAATAAATAAATGCTGAATCCAAAAAAAGGGTGATAACAATCACAGAAAAAACGTTAACATAAAATGTCTAGTGCCAAAATTTATTCAGTTTATTCCAGACATGTATTTTGCTAAATGGTGTTAAGGAGCCGAAAAAGGGAAGCAAATCTGCCTGGAAAATTGACCAAAATAGCTCGTGGTAGAATTGCTACCTGATAAGGGGCTGTTACCGTTGCTGATAACGCCATCCACGTGATTTTGCTGCTATTATTTCCTGCATCCCGGATGTTGGTACAATGACTCATGAATAAGTAAAAACGCGTCTTCCGTTAGCTGGCTTAATGAACAGAGGCATAACGATAACAAAAAAAACTTAAAGACATGTACTTTGATCAGTTGAATCATATAATTTTCATGCTGAACGCGGTAAATTCAGAAAACGTTGTAGTTTAAGTCTAGAACATTCAAGCGAAAATCCTATTAAGCTGGCCAGGAATAAAATTTCTAATATGTCAAAATTGTCTCGGTTTGGTAATTTTTCTCACCGAAATGTTCTTTGTTGTTGTTTTTGTATATTTTTTTATTATTCGAGGGGTGGAGGGAAGGTAGCATAGTTGTAAATACTACGGACTTTTAGAACCTCAGTGGCCCATTTCTCAAAAGACCCAGCAACTTGTCGAGTCCAGAAAGTCATAATTTATTTTGGTTGATGAATAAAAGTTCACCCACTCACTTATGTTAGTAATTGCAAGTATTTATTCTCTCATTTTTTTTTTTTTCACCTGCGTCTTTTATTTATGTGCGTAATTGGGATGGTCAAGAAGTATATTAATAACTTCAAGTTTATGCCTAACGTTTCCGGTGCATTGGAAATATTAAGTACGCTCGGTCCACGATCGCATCATTTGGTCCTAAAATCGAGAGGATTTTACTTATTTATACTTGTCCGTTAAAAGACGAGCAAAAGTTAACAGAAAGCCTTTACACCGTCTAGGATATTTTGAATGTGAAGTGCCATCTTTATTTAGGAAAAAAAATATGGAACGAAACCAGGTGAGAGAGTTTAATTTTTTCGTTGTAAATTCAACATAACGAAAATGGTGGACTAGCTCTCGTCATAAAAAGTTAAACATCTTTTACAGAAATATTGGCAAAATATCTCGGAAGGAATAGATCACATAACTGCATGCTGAGCGCAAAGACAATCATGCAAACTACCGCGTGGCAATCGTTGGGATCGAAAAAAGCCAAGAACGTTAATTCGCTAAATCAATTTAGTTGATTCGTTTAGCTTATTTCAAGGATTTTTGTCATAATATTTCGACTTACAGTATTTAAGTTTGCAGACCCAGGCAAGGAGACCCTTTTATGGATGATAGATGAAACAGAATTCGTTGCACCTATAAACATACATGCAGATGCTTGTTTTTCTGATTTTATCAGGGCTGAACGTATCTCCGAACGAAAAACAGTGATATAAATTGAAAGAAATAGCCTAATAGCCTCTCTAAATACTTTAAATTTTATGTGTTGAAAATATTTATTGCGAACGAAATACTTGAGTCACTGAAATAGAGGTTTGTAATATAATTACATAAGTATAGAAATTCTGTCCAGGAATTATCGCTTAATAGCTTCCAGAAAAAATTTAACTTTAATTTTCATCGATAGAGGCCCGAGAAATCAGAGAGTTTCTTTTGGGAACATTAAATTTCCGAGGGAAGTTTATCTATATAAATGGTCTCGAGACCTCATTCCTCTATCTCTTTTATTGTCCACCCCAAAGTTTCCATCCGCGACACAATAACGCATATTATCGTTGTTTGCAGATGGCAAAAACAGAAACACGAGTTTGCAAACGTTAATAGACGAAAGAATAAAATTAATTGCAAACCAAATGCGCAAGTCTTATTCAATATGTAAAGCTTATAAATGCAAATAAATGCTACGTTTCACTTAATCTCAAAGAGCTTAAATGTTCTCCGACTACGGTTTACAATTTAATATAGAAATTGCGAGAACAGTGATCTAAAAAATACTGAGAAATCACTAGTTCAAATTCATAAATTGCAGTTACCGTCTTGGGCTCCAAGGCTGCAAATATACCTTTGAACTCTAACTCTGTAAAGTTAGTTGAATATATTTACACTGATTTGCAGAAGCAAATTGGGTTTTTATGCGATTTTATGTGTCTGCTCGCCATGGCAACCATTCAGTACCGATCCGAGATTTCTTGTCACAGTAATGAAAAATACATCTTTCACAAATTCATTTCACTTTGACATTCATATCCTAGAAGTATGCAGGATGTTTGTCCCATGAACCTAGTTCAATGGCTTGGCTCCCACGAGTCTGCTATACTGAGCTCAGTGGTAGAGCGTCCGAACTCGTAATCGGAAAGTCGTAGGTTGGACTCCAATTGGGAGAACTCGAGCTCACTCGAGTTTGCCTGGAATAGTACTTATAAAGATTTCTGTTACAAATCCCTCAGACGCAAACTGGCATACCTACTATCTTCATTATTTCACAGTTGTAGTTAGTCTCTTTTTATATCAGTTCACATTCAGAGAAGGACGCCATAGAATAGGCTGAAAAACTGTCGCGAAAACCTGGAAAGATTAAGAATTATATGATGAGAAATGAGCATCAGTTTCTGAACACAACGAATGTTGAAATAAATATGCGTTATTGACCAGGCGTGAGGTCAAGATGGCTTCATCTTGGCCGAATTCTTTTTTGCGTTTTTGTTGACCAACGCGTAGTCGAGGTCAGTAAAAACGCTAAAAAGAATGAGGTCGGTATCCAGCCACTCACGTATTGATCGAAGGAGGTTAGCTTGCTCAACAACCGATTTATTATGTGGTTATTTTGCTTTGTTTCGCGGGACAACGTGGGAAATCCCGGGCAAGCAAGATGGACCCATCTTGCCCGCTCGGGCAGCCAATCAGAACTCAGGATTCGCCATATCTTACCCATTCGCGGAACCAGTCATATAATAATTACTGTTTTACATCGATTTTCCAAAAATAAGAATATTCATTTAATCAAACTTTCTCAATAATGTATTTCCGTTGTCAAACGTTCCATTAAAAGTGTAAGGTAAAGTTTCCAATACTTTGCTCTGCAGTCGAACAATGAGACTTGAGATCAGTTCATTCATCTGAGAACGTTGAAATAATCGTACAAAAGGTGCATAAAACTTAAAGAGTAAATCAGGAACCAAAAGCTAAGTTATAACCATCAATTATTAGTACATCTGCAAGAAGCGATCCATGCGGAACTCCGAGAAATAGGAAACTTGACTAAAAGGAGAGTTAAGTTATTTTGAGGTAAGGCGTCTCTCACGTTGCCAACATCAATGTCACTAAAGTTAGGACAACTGTGCACATTGCTGCCAGGTGGACGATCGATCAGAAATAGTTTGATGTTACGCTTGTTTCGACACTCTTGAGCAGTGTTTTCTTCAGGGGTGATTGGGTGTGGCTGTGATACTCCTTTTATTCCTGCGATGAAAGGCGTTGCTTCATTTCAAGGTTTAAATAAGCGTCGAGTTATAACCCGCCATCATCGTGGTTAACGTTTAGCTAAAAATCAGTGTCAAAACTTCCATTTTGGTGGTACTTTTTTGGTAGAACAATAAAACTTGTTCAAAAAGAAAAATAGAATAAAAAAGAATTTCACGCCAAAGTTCTCCCTCCCTGAAAAATAGTTTTCTCTGCTAGCCTTTTCCTCAGAAGCACCTGTCTCGAAAGCCCCAAAGAGGAGTTTTTCCACAAAGACAAAGTTGGTTTCAGATCACAACATATCTTTAATCCTGGCAATGTCTGAAGCTAAGCGTGAGGCATGAACTCATTAATTTACAGTTAGTAGGTATTAATTTGTGTCCTGCATTTGTCGTTATTTTCAAGTATGGCAGAGATAAATTAACACAATTTCATAGTTTTTTCGAAATAGTTGCTTCTCAATTTACTTGAAATCACATCACATTGCCGAAAGCAGGTTTACTGAGAACAGTAACGATAGTACCCTAACTTGACGGTTATGGATTTACCTTCGATTGGCAATGACACTGAACGTTACAGATATCATATTTATGAGTCCTGACTTAAAGCACCGCATTGTACTAAATAAACACCATTTCGTGGACGATTCCAAGTTCCATTTTGCAACAGTGAAATTTGCAATGAAAGCAAAAAAAAGCTAATATGACTCGCAGACACATCAAGATGATATTATTTCTAAACTTAAAGTTAGTATCATAAGAAGAAATGGGCTATATCATTTCCAAAACTTTCGGGACGTTCAAAATATAGCAGACCGTTTTCTTTTCAAAAAAAATATATACATATTTCTCGATTTTCAGACCCGTACTAAAGAATAAAACTGAAAAAATAATGATTCGACTGAGGAAAAATATGTGGAATGGTAGCTTTACTGTACCCTCGAGTTAGGATTTACACGAACGAGGAAACGAAAGAAATTCAATCAATGTTATGTCCTGAATGACATGAAAGCAAAGCCTAGCGGATCGTAACTTATTTCTTGTGTTTATATTAACTTCAAATGATGCGCTTCCCATGCAAGGAGGTACTCAGTCTCAAGTTTTATAACGTCATGTAAATGAAACTGACTCCGGACACCATGAAATTTGATAGATTTTAATTCCAGACGTTGTGTATACGAAACTTTTGAAAAGTAATAGAATTAGATTTGCTTTTGTTCGATGGATTTAGCTCAGTTGACAAAATGAAATACAGAAATGCACCCTTCCCCTCTTCTAAATGAATAAATGCATTTGCGTTGCAAATTGTCAGGGCTAACGCAGTTTCCGATAGTCCGTTCCAATTACACGTTCCTTTTGCATCAGCCTTTGTTGAAAAAGTGTTTATTGTCTGTGTTTCTTTCCTGGATTGCTATAGAAACGTCGAGCACACATTTGAGTCATATCTCCGACCAAAGAACAATATAGAACCCACAAACACTCAAACCTACCACAATTGCCTCTGACCAAGGGGTGTCCCCTTTAAGTCTTATGGCAACAAAGCTTACTTTATTTTAAAACAAGTTTGACAAACCATTCTTTGCGTGTTTCAATTTCCCACCAACGCAGCGCTAGTTTCTTTAGAAACTAACTTCTGTATCCTTCTTACTAAACAGCTGTACTGTACACAGTTCATACCAATAAGGAGAATTTATCAAGTTATCAGCATAGTTTATTGGTGATCATTCTTTAATATTCTTAATACCAGCGTTCATTATTATGTACTAATCTTACACGGAGAAATAAGATGCTGATCATTATGGGAACTTTTAAAGGGGTTAAAGAGCACTTAGCTACTGAGGAAATATTTAACACGTGAAAGATCATACACAACTGGAGTAGCTGCGAGAATAAAGCCTGAAAAAACTCAGGCTTGAACGGGATTCGAACCACAGTCAGCCATGCGATACCGGCGCAATGCTTTAACCAACTGAGCTGTCAAGCCAATAGGGATCTAGTAATCTTGTGCGAATTCGTAATAAACCCGTGGAGGATGAAGATATGAATATGAATATATGAAAGTTTCATATATCTGAGGAAAAAATTGTTTTGTTATCATAACATTATTTGCCACTACTACTTAACTTCTCGTCTACATATCAAAGTGTTCAGACAATGATTCTCGACTTGGAGTCCTCTAATGAACTTTCTCTGTATTGTTTCCAAAACGAAATGATTGAAGTGTTATACGAAACTGTGTTAAGGAGTTAACACCGCCTTGCCAATTGGATAGAAAAAAGCAAATATTTTTAATTGAGCCGAGGCCTTCATTTCCTGAATAGAGTAATTATTGTAGGGTTTTGTGCTTTTAACTCTTCAGAAGCTTTGCCTCTTAAGAAAGTCTCTACCAAGATCTTTTCCTTTCATCTATAAAGTGTCTCACAATACTTAATGCAATCGAATTCGGCCGCTCTTTGAGAAGCCATCTGAAAGACCTTGAGATTTTCCCACAAGAATCGCATCTAAAGATAAAAGAACCTGAACTTTTTTAATCCAACTTTTTTATTTAATTTTTTTTCTTCCGTTTCGATTTTTCGTGATGTAGCCGAAGGAGGCAGTAGTAATCAAAGCTCAACCAAAGACAAAAAAACATGGCGACTCTTGGCAAGTGTTTTGTTTAATTGTAGCGTTAGTTAGTAGGGTTTGAGATAAATGTTCGCATTGGGGTTTTATATTGTGAATATCCCATGGGAGGGGTAGGGTTTATATAGACGTAACGGTCCAGAGTCAGGTTAAACCATTCATACTCTACTGTACAACGATGTTAGCCTGTCCGGAGACTGATGGACCTAAGATATACCTTACCTATTCAAGACCTTTGACCATGATTAACTTAGAAAAATTCCGAAAACACCGCTAATTCTAACACGGTTACTTACTGCAGCCAGTAAAATTTTGGAGCCACATGCATGTTCAATGGAGCTGTGACAAGTGTAATTCACGGTGAGTCTGCCATATAGACATAGTCAGTTGACAATAATAATTTATTGTTGCTCTATACAATCATCATGTGTCAGTAAACGACGAAAAAATTCATTGAAACAGAGAATGCAGCTTGGAAGCGAAATATTAAGCTCTTGAAAATGTCCGTATATCTCAGTTTTCTAACTATACCACGGGAAGCAGCTCTATCAGTAAAACAACGGTAAGCCAAAACGTAGCTAACACCTTTTGCGTCAGTTTAGGGCTACACGAAGCTATCGTAGCTGAATGTTAAGGGAAGAATTGAATTCGATTAAAATTGTTCCGAGAGTACGTATCCCTGACAACAACACGTAGCAACACAAAGCAAACGAGAACCACTACGTGGAACTTACCGGGGCCCAGTGGGACACGGGATTGCATAGATATAGTTAACCTCTCGCACCTCTCACGATGGAAGGTTCACTCAATGTAGATAGCTTTGATAAGTCGCTCTTACTCTCGATAACACAAGAAACTGGATAAATCAAACGAGTTGATTAAGTAAGTTATACCACCGTAAGGTAAAAGGGAGGTGCTGACGTTTCGAGCGTTAGCCCTTCGTCGGAGCGAATAAGTTTCACGATATAAGGTTCACTCTTAAATTTGTCTCTCCAAATATTCACTCATAAACTAGTGCATCGTAAAGGTTGGGGAACAAAGAGCTATAATCTTTCTCTTGACTGTCCTCCATGCCTCGTGCTTTTCAAAATGGCGTATAAGATTTCAATGAGCCAGCGAGCAAAGTAACGAGCCAGCGATATATCTCAGTCAGCGATATATCCCTAACAATGTAACGTTGAAAAAACGACAGAAACCGTCTGCATTTTATGACCGGTGCCAGCCTTCGGCTGGACCCCGCTAATCAGTTTGCTGTTACAACAAAATTTCCATACGATTTCCATACCTCCGGATCGGCTATACGTATGTGGAATATACAATGAAAACAATGTAAAGTTTGACAAAGCAAGAGCCACTTACATTGAGCGCATCTCTTAATGTCCTCCCATTCATGACGAAAACACTTTATTTCTCATTGATTTCACTTAAATTGTTTTCCTGTTGACTTCTCAACATGCTATTGTGTTTATCTATAATTATATAGGAAACAAAAGGCTTTGATTCGCAGTGGAACTGCGCCCTTTGAAAGCAGTTCTCCTGTAAATTCCTTTATCACTGTAACTGGTTTGGTCTCAGTAGTTCAATGTTTGTTGAGTTCGATCGTCCGGGCGATGATAGTTCTGAAAATAACTGTGGGTGGCATTGACTGACCTTTAGAAACACAATGATAATGATACTGAATTTATATGGCGCACTTTTTCATATGAATATCGGTTCAAAGGCGCTTTACACTTCTATTGGCTGAGATCGGACGTCAGCATGTAAAGGCGCCTCTGGTTGCCGCTATCAGTCGATATATGATCTCACCCACCCTCCCGACTCATGCATGAAATGACGCATGAAACCAGACGTAGAGATAGACCACCACACCGGGAACTACGTCCCCTAATCTTTTACTCTTTTCGAACAGTGTTTGGTTTAACGTCCCACAGATTATTAGGAACAAGTGTTGTGAGACGGGACCTACGGTTTATCGTCCTTATCCGAGAAGACTAGAAAGTCTAACCATTTTCAGATGTCATTACAAAGGCAGCACTTTCTACTTAATTATTTAAAGACCCTGAGTCAGTGTTGGTCCGGCCGGGGTTTGAGCCCGCAACCTCCCGCACGGTAGTCCGTTGCTCTGAACGGAGCTAACTGGTCAGCGGTCAATCAGTCAATCAGTCAACAATAGTCGTTCTTAGAACTACCTGCACGCGCAGAATCAAACTTGGCAAATAAATGCTGCTATCTCTAGGAATACATCGGCACATCTTGACTTTATCTTCAGGACATGAATACTTAGAAAATTTGTTCTTTCAGGAATAACTTCACGGAACTAGACTATTACAACATAGGCGGTGACGTAACAAAGAACGGACAGAACTGGTGGTGCAAATGTAGACACACCGTTCATTGATTTATCGAACCCGGAATTTATTTCATTTCTTTTCATTTATTTCATTTATTCATAGGTATTGTCGGATGTAAGCACATAAAGAACATTGAGTAAAATTTGAAAGGTTATTTATAACTGTAGAAGGGAATTCATCGTTTGCATTTCTCATCTGCTTGCATTCTCGAGGTTAATTTGAGCGAATAATTCCCACGCCTTTATCTAAGTGCTACACTGTGTCTCAGGATTTCACTCGGAGCGCGAAAGGGTTAAAAGTAAAAACGACATTCTATGACTCAAGACTCAAGACTTGCCCCGGAGAGTGTAAAGGTTTGAAAAATGGGGTACCAAAGGGTAAGAAGCTAGAACCGCGCATCTTGTCTAACTCAAGATTTGACTCTGAGGGTGAAAGGGTTAACTTTTAGAAGCACGTTGTATGAATTAAGGTTTGACTTTGTGAGAGAACTTGAACAACATTGAATGACTCAATTGTTCTACTCTAAGTGAGAAAAAATTAACTTTTAGAACCACGTTATACGAAGGTGAAAAGATTAAAAGATAGAACCACATTTTATGGCCAAAGGGTTTTACTCTGAGACAGAAAGCGGTAACTTTTAGAGTGAAACACGTTATATGACTAACGGTTTAACGTTTGGAGTGAAAAAGTTAAAGATATGGACCACATTACATGACCTCGTGTTTAACTGTAAGAGTGACAAGGTTAAAGGTAAAAACAACATAACACAACACTGACTCACCGTTCGAATTCCACTGTGATAGTTCCATTAGTAACATTTGGCAGGGAATTTCTGTTTAATTGTACTACACCAATAGTGTTTAAGTTTTAACAAAACCGTCTTTCTCTTTATTTTCTCTGGAAACACAGAAGAGGCAGGGCATTCACACAATAAAGTGAGGCCACAGTTATGGCAGAAAACAGCTCGACAAGCTCGACACCGACTTCACTGCCCCAATCTTCTCGCCTCCCACTTGGCACTGTTATTATCGTGGCGTATTTGCTGTTTGTCGTGGTTATCGCTTTTTGCGGTAATCTTTTACTCGTTGTCGTCATAGTAAAGAGAAAAATTCTACATAAAGTGCATAACTACTTTATTCTAAGCCTTGCAGTGTCGGATTTCTTGAATGCCTCGATGAAAATACCCACGACTATTCTGGGACGGTTTGACCGTAACTGGTATCCGAGCAGCGCAATCTGTTACTTCACTACTCCCCTCGGGGTCCTGTTTGGCGCAGCATCAGTCTTGAGCCTGTCAGCGGTGGCTATAAACAGATACATGGTTATTTCATCACCACTGAGTTACTCTGACAGAATGCCTCGGCCGCTGGCCAAGATCATTGTTGGCGCTATTTGGATCTCCAGCGCAGGTTTGGCAATTCCACCTGTGACGTGGCGTGATAGTCACGAAATATGTCACAGCGGGGCAATTTCTGCACGGCACTACACTTCAGAAATGCTGTACCTCTTTCTCGCGTTGTGGCTGTTCGTGATCGTGATACCAAGTGTCGTTATGAGCGTGTCGTACGTGAAAATCTTTCTCATCGCGCGTTATCACGCGCTACAAATTGATTCTCAGAACCATGCCACCGCGTTGTTGCACCAACAGTCAAGGAAAAGGCGTCGGGACGTGAAAGCTGCATGTGTCTTAGCCGTTATTGGTGGAATTTTCATCCTTTGCTGGATTCCTTTTTTCGTGGTACAAACGGTGCATAAATTCACCCCGGGTAAAATCAACCCATTTTTCTTCAGTATATTTCTATGTCTGATGTACTCAAACTCGGCTATGAATCCCATACTATTGTTCTCGTTCAATGCTGCGATCAAGCGAGGCATGGTTATGCTACTTTGCAAGGCGATATTAAGAAACAGAAAGCTGAAAGAAGAGCTGGAACTGTCGTCTCTTTCGAATCAAGAACGAAAATCTAAACCCACTTTGATGCTTACCAACACGCAGTCAACACAGAGCAAAACAATTACTGATGATGAAAATCCCATTTGACAGCTAAGATAACAGCAACGTTAACATGTACAAAGAAACAACGCACAATTCTATTTAAGAGAGTTCTAGCAAATGGTTAAGTATATCGTTATTGACTCAGATATATTTATAAAGCTTGTATAAAATTATTCAATCTATCATGTCTGCCATTCCGGCACGGCGTAAAATCATAATCTGTTAGTCAAGCTGGGTGTTACATGTTTTAACGATTTTAAATGTATGAGAAGTGTATTTAAAAATGATTTTTTGCAAAGTTTTAGCAATATGTATATAAAAACGATGCGTTTTTTGAGGTCATTTTTGTCAGGCAAATGCTATTCAATGATTTCATTCCAGCTTTCTCCCTGAAATAAAAAGAAAAAAAGGAAATTTTGTTATTTCTAAAGAGGAATACGTAGAAAGCTGCAGCTCTGAGGAGGATCTAAGAAAAAGAGAAATACTACAGAATATACAATGGTATATTTTTCACTATCAACTATTAACCACAATATTTCTACTAGTGGCATAAATGTTCCATGAACCTCATGTAAATGACCCAGTCTTGCAAAATAGAAAAAACAACAACTTCATTTAACACCAAGTTAAAAATTTCACCCGACGCGTAGTGCCCGCGTGTAGCTTTAAGCTATTCGGGGCGGGCTCAAGAAAAAAAGAGAACAAAAACAGAGGAAATAAATTGTGAGATTGTGAAATTGTAAGCATTCTTCTATTGAACAGTACTGTACTGTGGTACTGTTTGTTTTACTATACAGTGTGGTTCTAACTTTTTCATCTGTGGATCAAACCATGCAGTGTGACCATTATTTGAAAAGTTACTGAAACGTATTGTACTATGGTACTGTTTGTTTTACTATACAGTGTGTGTCTAACTTTTTCACCTGTGGATCAAACCATGCAGAGCGACAGTTCTTTGGAAAGCAACCGAACATTACTGTACTGTGGCACTGTTAGTTTTACTATACGGTGTGGATCTAACTTTTTCATCTGTGGATCAAACCATGCAGTGTGACCATTCTTTGGAAAGCTTCTGAACAGTAATGTACTGTGGTTCTGTTTGGTTTACTACACAGTGTGGTTCTAACTTTTTCATCTGTGGATCAAACCATGCATGCAGTGTGACCATGCCTTGTAAAGCTACTGAACCGTACTGTACTGTGGTACTGTTTGTTATACTATACAGTGTGGTTCTACCTTTTTCATCTTTGGATCAAACCATGCAGTGTAACCATTCGTTGTAAAGCTACTGCACAGTACTGTACTGTGGTACTGTTTGCTTTACTATACAGTGTGGTTATATCAGTGTGAGCGTGATCGAGTACCGCATAAAAAGAAAATACCCACCTTGCGTATTTAGTTAAAGCACAGGCCCCACTTTCTATCGCGGTTAAAATTTGCTGTTGTGGCGCACCACTTGGATTGAAATCCATCAGTCGTACAAGAATGGTACAGCTTCTGTTTGAAGAGAAATGGAAAAACACAGCAGTCTCCAGTAGAATTTCCGCCAAACGTATCATGTCCACTCTCACAGTCCACTGTGAAAAGGAAACAGAAAAATTAAATTTAACCACAATGGCTAATAATCTCGCAATTTGATTGGCTAATTTGCCGTTGTCGATAGGAGTATAGACAACGCTGCACGCGTCAATGTGGCACGAAAAGCAATAGCCAATCAGAAACGCTCATTTTGGGGAATAAACCAATCAGATTGCGAGAAAATTATAGACAACGCTTGCTCTTTCTTTGTGTCACGTTCTTGGTCACGCTCTGAAAAAAAAAACCGTTTTCTCTGACGTTTCTTAACGTTGCAACTGTGGTAAAAAATTATTGTATAATACAAAACAGCGAAGTGTTGTGTTATGATCTTTAGTGTACTGTGCGGTAATGCAGTACTTCGCTGCACCCGCGCGCACCGCTTTTATTTTAACAGTGCAGTTAAGTGCGGTTTAGTGTCGTTGACAGCTCTACACAAAGAACAAGAACATAGAATGATGTTGTTCAATGCTGACTAACTGATACAGTATTGGTTCATGTTTACAGCATACAGCAAAGTAAAACTATCAAGAATTCATATCTGCTTGTTTATACAAACTTACCAATCCAACAGTCGTTCGCAATGACAAATCTCCCGTAGTCATAAACGTTACATTTTGCAATGTTATTCCTGAAGTCCGACTCCGCCACTTGATTACCGGGGTTGATGTTTACTCGGAGGAAAAATGAACCGTGATTTATGTCAGAGCAATCTACCCACTGACAATCGATCTTGAAGCTGTAAACATCGTAACAGCCTGGTGACACTCCTTGATCCCCTCCACGTGTACAGTTCCATGTCCGTTCAAATCCCGGATCGCATTTTGTGTCCTCTAAACAAAAACTTGCCTTGTGCCCTTGGGCAACTTTTTCTCCGGTGCTTTGACCTATAATGCAGAAAAGGGGAGGGGACATTAACGAATTCAGAGTGCGTTTCCTTGGTATGATCCGCATTTGGATTTGTGATCTGAGGTCACACGAATCATGAAGAACCAAAAGCACAGATGAATCCACTCCAGGCAAGGATTGATGGGTACTTTTTATGCGCCATGATCTGGGTGATCTCTGATCACAAATTTAGATCCGGATTATACCAAAGGAACGCACCCTCAGAAAACTTTAACTTGATTTTGGCTCAATGCTAGATCCTTGATATGATCATTTTCGCAATTCTCGTCGACTGTTTGTTGGACAAGCTATTTATTTTGTAACGAGAAGATGAAACACCAATCACTTCTCAGAGAAAAATGTCGAAACGTCAGTCAACTTCATCAACAACAGAACTTCTTACATCCGGACGATCAAACTCCACAAACAATTTATTTCACAGACTATAATTCTCGCGCTTATGAGGAAACTCTAGTTCTATGCTTTGCCTATAGTGTGCTTGTGAATGGTGGTTGGTGTAAACGCTTGGTAAAACAATTTACAATTCATACAATTTACAATTCAACAATTTACTTACGAAGCAAATCGTAGGAGGAGAATACCTCCATAGAATGGTAATGCGCATGGCACTGGTGCCACTGCCATGCTGCCCTGGGAACATTCGGGCGAAAGTGGTCCCATCCTCTGTTCTCTATTTTGACCGTGAATCTCAGTAGCTTCCGCGGATAGTTACCCGACCTGGTTCTGAAAGTTAAGAGAAGGCCGTGGAAAAATTGGTAAACTACTACTATAAAATCTTCTTTATTCTTTTCTCTTTAACTCTGGAGCATCGTTTTAGGGTACGTTTCTTTCTAATTCCACTCTTGCGCCATCCACCATATAAGGTCATCAAAATGCGTCAATCTTACTCACAAGTGTAATACGTATTGCACTGTTACATCCTGCTTTCACAGTTTGTTTTTGACAGACGCATAGATAGCAAAAATATGGAAACTAGATAATTTAAAACTTTTTTTCCCTAGGTTGATACATAATATCGGTGACAAATTACTCTTTAACATTTTCAAACCTGCACGCCATTTTAGCACCGAAGGAGAAGTTGGCATAACAAAATTGTAATTCCATACGTGAAAATATAAATTAACGCTGAAATTTCACGCCAAAATTAAGGAGTAATTTGTCACCCATGATATTATACACGAAACTAAGAGGCTTTTTCATCTATTTGGACATTCAATTAGGAAAAAAGCACCAATTCCGTGAGGCCACGATGACTGTTTGGCGCACATAATTTTGTAGGACAGTCCAAAAGAATGGGGGCACCGCTTTTCCAGCAGGGAAAACGAATGTCTGTAAGGAACAATAAAGAGTAAATCTGGAAATGGAAATACTCGCGAAAGAATGTGACTCTACAAATCTAGACTTTTATTGAGTGCTTTAGTTGTCAGATAATTACAATCGCCAATGGAAAATAGCCTGTAGAAACTGGGTAGGACAGATTCAGTTATCATTTACCATTTAGATGCGACTACGAACGGCAAGCTACTTGCTACCAATCAGCTAATCCCTTATGGCCACGCCCACCCTCTATGAACGCCAAGAGGAGTCTATCTTCTTACCTGTAGATTACATCGGCACTGTCTGCCAGGCATCTCTCTTCCAATGCACACCTGAGAAAACCCATAGCAATAAAATCCAGGCGCATTTCACGACGCAGCCTATCTGTGTCCACCACAAGGTCTGGCAAGGCTGAGGGATGAAGTATGATTTTCCTTGTTAATAACATATTATCATACATTTGCGCCTTCCATATGCGGCCTTTCCGTGCATCAGAGCAACACGGAAAGCCGTAAAAACCTAGAACAGAAGTTTATCTTCCAACTCTGTTCTCTTAATCCCCACGGTATCCACAAACGTTTCTCATTCATTTAATCATTAATCTAATTTATTCACTTCCATTCACACACTGCTATGGTTCCACCAATAGCATGGCTCCAAATTTCTCTATATAAATTGCACGTAACCCACAATCCTTTCATTCGCTCCGACGAAGGGTTAACGCTCGAAACATCAGCACCTCTCTTTTATCTTATGGTGGTATAACTTATCAATTCGTTTGATTTACCCAATTTCTTGTGACAAATGAAAAAGTTTGTGCCCACTCATGGTTCGTACAATTTCCAACAAAACAAATTCAAGGACTTTGTAAGGACAAAAAGTAGTTTTCAAGAACAGGATTCTATTGAAGAAATCTGAACTCTTTGTCCCCTTTTCATACATAACACATTCAACTACGTCATTTACAATACCAGATATTTAAGTAATGATCCGGCTAAAACTGAGGTAGGCAGGCGTACGGCAAAACTCATTGAAAAGGTGCGAACAGTTAATTGTTAATTGCATTTAAATCGCCTCATCTCATTGGCTAATACCAAAAAAAAAAAACGAAAAAAACAGTGAAAAAATTCAAAAAACCTCATTTTTAGACCTTGTCTTTTCCATATCCTTATTTTCTCTCGACCAAAATTTGGCTTTTGCTCTATGCGCCAATTAGCACCACAAAATTAACTGACACTATTGCCGAGCGCTATTGTTTTTCTGCCTGAGGCTTCATAGCCGGATCATTACTTAAACCTTAGCAGATGAAACAACACCACATCAGAGGTCTGGTGCATAAAATTGAGCAAAAAATCAAAATGTTGCCTCATGTACGAGTTCACGTTGTTTACCAGTATTCTTATCTAGTTGTTTTCTTATGTCAAGTTCATTTGTGGGCAAAATCTCCTTAACAAAATCATTAAATTTACCAGAAAAGTGAGATGGCATATAAAGAAGACTAAACTTCAAGGACTTTTCAAGTCCAAGTAGAGTAATCAAGTCCTTTTCAACGATGCTAAGCAAATTCAAGGACCTTTCAAGATGCCTGCTGAAATTCATAACCTTTTCAAGATTTTACGAACCACGCCCCAAAGTGTTACGAAGCTTTTATTAACATAATTCATTGCCAATTTGTGCCGTCACAAATGAAGTTCCATCTTCGATATTACACGCTGAGGGGAATTTATAGTGGCGCGACCTATCGAGGCCATGGGTGGCCAAATGAAGTTGAGTAGCATGCAAGTTGCATCCATGTTGCAGGCAGGTTGGTTCCAGTTTCAGTCAATGAAGTTGGATGCAAGACATATGCAAGTTGCTTCAAGTTTTTAGGGGTTGAAGTTGCATACAAGTTGCATTCAAATTGCTTCCAGTTTCAGCCAATTAAGTTGCGTACAAATTGTTTCCAGTTTGAGTCAATAAAGTTGCATGCAAGTCTCAACGAAATAGGGTTGGGTGCAAGTTTCATCCAGGCCCTTACCTTCTGTACAAATGACTCCGGCCAGTTTATCTTTATTACTGCACTTCGTCATATTACGTGCGTGACGCTCACAATTATAAATTGAGGTCTCATCCACTTTGCACTTTACTCCAGACATGATAACTCTAAGACGTGTTGGTCCAAAGTAGTTTTGCGTCGCAGCGTTACTTGCGTAGCCGAGATTTAACTGACGACAAACAGTCATGGCTTCCTCTATTCTCCAGTCATCGGCGCAAATTGTTCCCCAGACCCCATTAAGAAAGACCTCTACGCGACCCTCGGCTGAGTTTCCACCACCACGGAGGCGAATCTGTAAAAACAAAGGACGGTTGAAGCCGCGCACGTACTTCTTCTCGATTTAACAGCTGAGGATTTAGAAAACTGTAAATGGCTGAGTCCAGCCGTCTTACCCTTTGTTTGTCGAGTTTGATCGTTCGACTGTATATGTAGCTCGAAAAATAGCTTTTTAGTTGACGCTGACTGTACTTTCGACAACCTCGAGCTCAGTTAGTAAAACGTTTACCAAACATAAAAATATTTTATATTAATCATATGACACGTCCAGCCCCACTCTCGCAATCCGATAGAAAACTATAGTAAAAGCTGACGTGTGTAGAGCTGGACGGGTTGAGGTGAGCCGGTCCGGAAAAAGCCGTCCGGCCCTGGTGCACTTGTTCGGCTTTGTTGCGAAAAAAAAAATCGAAAACAAAACAGAAATGAGAAAATAGGTCACGTTTTTCGATGAATTGCGAATTTCTTGTTCTGACTCGAAAACATGAAGGAAGAGTTTTTATTGTAGAATCTTTTTTTTCGCGCGCGCCACGCTATCGCTTCCTATTTAGAAATTTCAAAACTTATTCAGTGATCATATCATAAAATGCTTAGTGACTCAGTTAAGTCATGACACACGTCATGACCTCAAGCCAAATATTTTCGCGTCCAGCCCTTCCACGTAGTCAATAATATTATTATAAGGTTGGTTCCAGGAGCGGTAGAGATGAGGCGAATTCTGAGTTCTTATTGGTTACCCGAGCGGGCAATATGGGCCTATCTTGTCTGCTCGGGTTTGCCCGCCTTATCCTGCGAAACAAAACAAAACAAAATGGCCATCTAACAAATCCTGTATTGACTTGCCACTATGCAGCCATCTTGACGAAACAAGCTTGGTGAGTAGCGCATATATATTTTCATCCTGCACAAGAATTGAAGCCGTAAAGCTTACTGTCCCCACTGCTCCCCTGTTAAATATAATTGATTCACACTCCTAGCACGTGCTTACCTTATGACCCTGTAATTCTGGCTCGTGGCACTTGACACTGGCATCCTCATAATGGTTGCAATCAGACTTACTCCACCCCTGGTGAGTACACTCGCTGAGATTTTTTTCATTTCCTTTACAACGGACTTCATTAAGTATTTCCTGCAGAAAATTAGTATATAAATCTGAGCATTAGAGTTTCTAACTATAGTCTCCTCAGCTGTTATTTGGCTCGTCATGCAACATTTCTCTCCACACTGGAAAAGCGTTGCGTGACAAGCCAGACACCGAAGGAGACTAGTCGGATGAATGTCAGTATCTAGGCAACTATGCACCTACCCCTCCCTAACCAAACAAGTTATAATAAGTTAAGAAGTTAGCGTTAATGTTGGGTTAGGGGAGGGGTACGTGCGCAGTTGCCCAGATACTTACATTGATCCGAAGCGTGTATATATTAAGCGAGGAGTATTTGTGAAAGATGTATTTTTTTCAGGATCTTCGCAGGGAAACAAAGAAAAAGGAAATACGAATTCTCCCATTATAAGTCGAACCTGCCTAACTAGTATTAGTTAAAATCTTCTTGCACACTAATGCAAATGCCGCAATCTGATTGGCTGAGCTACTGCAGGCTATCAGCCATTAGACGGCACTTGGCTGAAGATCGTTTTCAAAATGGCGACGTCTTCCCGCTTTAGAAGTCTCGCAGTAAGTATTTTGGTATTTTTTCACCAACACATGATTCGTTTATTGTGATTTTTACTGAAACAATTAGATTATGAGCTCGAGATTTCTATGAGATGATAGAACTATCACCCCATAGAACATCTACCCCCACCCAATAGAACATCTACCATCTTCATTGTTTGAAAAAGTTAACCCTTACTTGTCCAATTCCTCGTCCGTAGTACGCATTCTTTGCCGCTAATGCCGCTGTACCGTATCCCAATGATCTGCAGACCACATTAGCTTCTCTCAGTGTCCAGTGATCGTCACAAATTGTTCCCCAGGATTTTTTGTGTTTGACTTCCACACGGCCTTCAGAAACCAAGATTCCACTTCGTAGACGCACCTCCCTAGACTAAAGAGTAAGAAGAGTTAACCTAATGATGGATAAATGTGACAATTTAACGGGGAAAAATTCACGGTTTGCGAACAATTATTCACCTGCTTATGAGAGAGGTTTTTAATTAACTGTCGTAAGCCAAACCCAAACCAGTTACTTTGAGCAATCATAATAGATGCAGAAAGTTCAATTAACTAATAAGAACGCAAAACAAATGCATGTCAACACGTGTCAGCAATTGGTGCCGGTTGGCGAAACGATTTCCACTGGGTGAATGCAGGATGTTTGTCCCATAAAACTAGTCAAATGGCGCTGCGCGTGCTACCACGAGTCTCCTATAGCTCACTGGTACAGCGTCCAGATAAGTAACAGGAAGGTCGTAGGTTCGCCTCCTATTGGTAGAACTCGTATTTTCTTTTTCCATGTTTGCTTGTGACAATACTGAAAAATGCATCATTCGCAATTCTCCAGGCTCAAAATGATTTCTCTCTTCTTCAGTTAAAAACCAATAAATTCAAAACAAAGTTATTGAAAATAATATACATCATTGGTATTCTCGTATCTCATCTCCTATAGTACATTAGATATTGTAGGCATTCTGTACATACTTTTAGGAACGGACCTACGAAGTGTAGCTACAGTCTTAGAGATTAACCTTTGCCGTATTACTCCGCAGACATTTGATCCTCAATGCTCCGCCCCCTTCACACTGACGTAGACCCCACCCTGCATGGTCACATGACAATATCGATGACTCCCAGTCGTGGCATGTCACTTTGTCCAGCCAATAAATGGGATCTGCATCCTGTAAGGTGGCTCTGTAAGATTCCTGTTCCTCAAAGTTTGGGAATCCCAGCTGACCGCACAACACGTAGGAGTTTGCCGCTATCCAGTTGGAAGGACAGATGTAGCCCCACTTTCCCTGGACCTCAACTTGGACAATTCCTTCAGATATGTAGTCATCTTCAACTGGACCTTGTAATCTTACATTCAGCTGCATCACCTTTGGACAGGAGAAACACATTATGAGATTTATATTAGGAAAGTTCAGCGTTCCAAGCTGCGACCGTTTTGGTCGCCATGGCGAGTAGAAATAAAAAATTGGCGACCAAAAATGTCAGGAAGGTCGCCAACAGTTTTGGCGGCCTATTTCCTGGCCATTTGATTTTTTTTGAAGGTCGCCAAAAGCTTGGAGCACGGGAGTTACAGAAGCTACAACAGAAACAGTGGAGGCAATGGCGCCGCCGCACAGCAAAAAAGTCAATGAGCAGCTCAACGGCTTCGCACCTGCACAGATTTCGCTGCCGTTCCACGTAAGAAAAAAAAGGTAAACAAAACAAACATGAAAACAGCACGAAATTTTCATAACCTCTCCGTTATTTAGACATTGAGAGCAACATCAATCTCCGGCTCAACGTTGTAAAATGGTTGGCCAACATTTATTGGACGAAAAATGTTGCCTGAACATCATCAAATCTGGAGTGTTTAACACTTCAACTGTTGGAGGGTTTTGACGTGCTTAACAAATATCCCACTTCTTAACTTGAAACTTGGTGTCATGACGACACTTGGAGACTCATAAGGGAAAAGCAAGCACATGAAAGTTCGGATCTACATTCTAACAGCACCTGAGGTCTCTAATAACATCGATTTACACACCATTGCGTTCTGTAAGAGAGGAGTAATAATATATAGTTATTTGAGAAATACAACGTGAGATCTTACAAAACAGCGTTCTGTTTCTCAAAAGCCGTCGAAGCACTTACTTGTATGCGTGCTTTTAGTTGGTATCTGATTTTCAGGCAGCTTTTGTTTTGGTTATAGTGTTTTTGGTGTTTTATTTTTATGTCCACCATATGCATGGGTGTAGTGTGGGTTTTTCCTTTCCTTGGAAACGGTTAGATTTACAGACCTAATGGGGGACACAGTGTCTTAGTGTTGTACCAATAACAATTTGTATTTTGATCAAAATAAATACACATATTCTGACTTTTATGGCAAGATCGAACAAGCTGTAGCATTCCAGATCTTCCAGCCATTAAAACAAAAACATACCTCGCCGCTGGCTTTGGATGGATGTGGAGCAATGATGACATCTTCTCGATGCAGTTTACAAACGACGCCAGCTTGATTAGAGGAGCGGCAGTTATGTCTTCCCCAGTCCCTGTGCGAGCAATACGCGATGTCGTATTCCCTTCCGTCGCAATCTAAGTCATCTAGCCAAAACTTGCCATCCCCACGCCCAAATGCAAGGTGCCTTAAAATGGAGAGACGTATGCTGTCAGAAACCCTTGACACGTTTAAGTGCCTTTCAATGTCTTTAACCACAGCTCATCCACTTTCATTTTATCAAGAGCCATATTTGAAAAATCAATGGAAACTTATTTAAGAAAAACAAATTGGCTTCAGCAGCTTGACGTACTCACTAGGAAATACACCCGTCTGTTCAGGACATAGCAGACAAGTCGTTGTTGCAAATGCATACACTTTTGACGCGCTGTGCAAGCGGGACTGCAGCTAACAAACTCATAGACTGGGGCAAGCAGTCTCCAAATGTGGTACTTGAGAAATATTGAATCTTGAAAAGCTGTGAACGCGCGTTACACGTTTTAAGTCTTATGGGTTTCTGGTGCTATTTGACCGAATGCTTAACATGGTACACAATACAGTCGTTTATTTGCGTGCAGTCCGAATAACAGGAGACCAACCTGGCCTTTGGTTAACTATGGGTACCTCAATGTTAACCAAGAATTCTTAACGACAATTTGCTTTGATAAACCTCAGTTACCTGGCGAAAGATTTTAATACCGAAACCTAATTATTGGCAACGCCTGTTGTCGAGTTGTATACCTGGATAGAAAGAGTCGACACCTTTTTTTTGCCGAAGGTTCATGTCTGTGGGAAGATCAATGGGGTGTAAGCTCTGCCCCAAGTGAAAAGTACTCAACGAAGTCTTACACAGGGAGCCCACTCCCTTTTTTCGAGGTTTATCCTTTACCCCTTCATAAACCAAATGCACATTGTTTGCGAATGTACCGTTTTACAGAAAAAGTACCTCTTTAGTACAACTTTCATTGAAGATTGCTAGCCATAGCCCCAATTAAGGCTTACTCACCGTCTCGCTCATAAAATGACTCAATCTCTCACTCACTTTGTTACCCACTTTGTCTTACTCACTTGCACACTCACACACTAACTTAATAACTAACTACGCACTTACTTACTCAATTACTCACTAACTCACTTATCCACTCACTTATTCACCTATGAATTCCATACTCAATAAACTCACTCACTCACTCCGGCCCTTTATATTTACTTACTACCCGTTCATTCAAACATTCGCCCAATCATTCACTTCTGTACTTTCTTACTCATTGCCTACCAACATCGCGATGTTTGGTAAATGAGACTGGAAGTTGTATTAATAAGCGTTTGAGACAGTCATATGAGGTCCTTGCGTTACATTGAGCGTTGCGTGACCAATGTAACATTATCTTTACCTCGTTAGAATAACAATGTCGTCGGAAATAAAGATTTGGCTCATCTCGCTTGAATTTGCTCGCTTGTTTCCCCCTCCAGGGAAGACAGACCGCCGTCTATGCGATTGAAGTTATAAGAAATTCAACAAAGAACATCACCTAACGATATCGTCGCGTCGTTTTGATACGTCTTCGAAGTATGAATAAATTACTGTGATTTTCTTCCGCCGCCTTTTACGGAGTAGAAAACGTGTTTTCATTTAAAACATCTTTCACAAAATTTCAGTTTGCACCTACCCTTTAGTAAAGCGCAGTACATCAGGAAATCCGAGCATCCGGCAAATCACTCGGGAAGCCTTCTTGTTCCAGCCGTGATCACAAATCGCTCTCCATGTGTCATCATATTTAACTTCAACTCGTCCTTCATAAGGATGCTTCCCGCCTATTAAACGGACTTCCGTGCTGCTCGCCACAGTTATAACGCCCAACACTAAGGCACCTACTATGGAAAGCATGGGAAATCTATTTTACTTGCTTTGCCTCGACTGTGGCTGACAGCTCTCTCAGGAAATGCTACTTCGGGCCTACTGTTCACAGGGAACTAGTCAGTCTGTAACTCAAATCTAAAAACCGGGACGATTTTCGTGTTAAAAGTCACGAAACTCGAAACCGGATATTCCTCATGTCTGGATTGTGAATTGATCAACAGGCAGCCGTTTTACAGAGGGTCCTTGTTTTAAATTAATCAAAACGGTGTTTGCACGCTTTTGTTTGACCACACCATCCAGCGCGCAGCAAACTCATACAGAAGAAAACAAGAAAAATAAAACAAATCAAATTAAATCAAGGGAAACGGCGCGAATAAGACGCCCTTAACTGAGTGAAAGACTTGAAAAGCAGTGGAATGGAATGCAATACAAGGTAATAAACAAACCAATATGCAATGGTACTACAGTAGACAATCTGCTGGGCCACAGTTCACAAACGGCCGGCTGCATTGAGGTGGAGACTAAGGAATAGCATGTTCCAGGCCTTCAGATGGTGAGGGGCGAGCGTCAGTAGGGAATAAATGAGGGGGTGCTGGGGCGGAGTGAGGGAAAAACGAAAAAAACTTCATTTACAACAAACTCATCCATTCCTAGAAAACTATTTGACCAGGTCTATTGATGGGCTCCTGATTTGACCGAATTTGGGTTTTAAAAGCTGTAAATGACAAGTGACAACCGACTGACCAGAAATGACACCATTTCTTAGAGCCCTGCCATATAAAGCTAAGATCAATGTGCACCTACCTATGTGCACCTACCTAGGTGCAACTGTGCACCTACCCCTCCCCTAACCCAACAAGATATAATAAGTTAAATTAGCGTTAATGTTGTGTTAAGGGAGGGGTAGGTGCACAGTTGCCTAGATACTTACATGGATCAATGTAAGTATCTAGGCAACTGTGCACCTACCCCTCCCCTAACCCAACAAGATATAATGAGTTAGAAAGTTAACGTTAATGTTGTGTTAGGGGAGGGGTAGGTGCACAGTTGCCTAGATACTTACATTGATCAGGAGTAATCGGGTCCTGCATTGATCCAAATTATATTAAACAGTTATTAGTTTGCGCTTTTTCGAAGTGGTTACAAAAGGAGCGCTTCTGGTTAAATTTACGTTACAAGTCTAAGTAGGCACAAGTTCTTATTTTCAGTCATTTTGAAGTACTTGATTCTTAATCACAAGTAAAAAGTCATTCCTTGGAAAAAAAAAACGTATCTTATACCTCAGATATTTAACAATTTTGAAATAAGTGAGACCAGTAAAAAATGAGAATCGTTTTAATCATAACACTAAAGCGAATTTGCGTAGAACAGTACTACTAACACCTCAGGAAAGCCAAAGATTACACAAAGACATTCAACAATACAACTATGAAAACAACTGACCGAATAAAAAAGTCTACCGCGAGGCAGAAATCGTCCTACTACACGCGTCAAACAATACCCATTATTTTTTATTATTATTCTTGTTACCAGATAATTCATACAAAGAATATATAATGACATTAAGTGGTAGTTTTCCCTGTACATTGCATTTTAATTCCTTTCAGCATTACCCTTCACCAGACTATAAACTATATTTGACTGAGCGTGCCATTTTATTTGAGTTATGTATGCGATATTTGATGAGATCTCAAAGGCGATGACACTTTTATTTTGGTGGTAGAAGTCTTATCTGTTAGCAATTCTGGGCATATCTAAACATAATGAAGGTGTGGGACTTTGAGCTAAGCAGATGTGCATTCTTCAGACAGACTTTCAGCTTTCAGCCCTGAAATATGACAAAAGCAAATAATAGTTATTTAACAATTATTCGACGAAGGTGAAGTGATTATCGGTAAATATTCATCAAAAGCGCGCGAACGGCTAGCAGCCATTTTGTTCGTCGAGGTGATTATCGGCGGATAATCCGAGATAGCGAATCAATCAGAGCGCGCGATTTTGTATAATCACCTGATTACCATTTCTTGCCAGTGGGGGGTGGGGGGGCGATGAAACGTTTGCCCAAAAAGTCTCGCAAGTTGCCCAAATTTTTACGAAACAGTCGAAAAGAAACGAGGGTCATATGATGCACTAACAAAAGCCTACATATGAAGTACAAAACATTCTTATATGTGAAACTATTGTATGAGCTCATAAAACACGTTAAAGAAATAGTGAATATCAGTGAATATCTCTCTTCGAAAAACACACACACACATGCAAACTTCTTTAAAAGTTACCTTTGCCTAAAATTCTCTTGATGCCCCAAAAATGTAAGTTGCCCAAATGTTTTTGTGAGGCTACCGCCCCCTCGGCCCGTACGACTTTGTCCGTTGGTTTCATCGTAAAAACAGGCAAAGTTAATACGTTCGGGGCAGAAGGAAAGTTACTTTGCCAGTGCTTTGTTCTACGTTTTATCTGTAAACACAATTCATACGGAAAACTGCTGGACAGTTCTTAACTTAACTGTCTAACTTTCCGAGTTGCTAGAGGGAGGAGTACTAGAAAAGGGGTAAATACGTAAAGGGGTGAAGCTGACAGAGTAGGAAGGAAAAAGAAAAAGGATATATAGACAAGGAGAGCACGGAAGGAAGAGATGTGACAAGGTAAAGGATGGAAGTAGGAGCATAAGAAAGAAAAGGACGATAGAAAAAAACAGAAAGAGAGGAATATTTAGGTATGTTGGGGAAAGGGGAAGGAGATGGAGGAAATAGAGAACGGAGAAAAGAAGAAGTAAGGGCAGGGAGGGATATAAGGGAAGAAAAGTAGGAGAGATATCATCAGTTAATGAAGAGAGAGAAAAAATGAGGAAGGTGGCAGACTATTCTGAAGTAGGAGGGGCGACAAGAAGGCAAATCCAACAGGCCAACGTTAATGGAATTTAACGTCGTAGCGTAGGGAGTAGTAGGCTTATGGGTAAACTGATAACTCCCTTATGGACTTGGAATTTGGAAGTGTTGGGTTTTTTGGAGGGAGGTAAACCGGAGAACCCGGAGAAAAACCTCTAAGCAAGGAGTGAACCAACAACAAATTCAACCCATTTGGGACGACGGGAATCAAACCCGGGTCTCACCACTGCACCAACTTTTGCTTACCTACTCATAACATAGTCCCCACTTCCGATCTTTCCCATAACTGAAGGTTGTGGAACACCATAGTTGATTGAAGCCGTCCATGGTGCATGAGTGGTAAATCTTCTTGTTATAAAGGAACGGAAACACGCAGCAATCCCCACCTGCATTCCCACCATGAGTGTCTAATCCGCTCTCGCATTCCTCTGGTTGTTAAGTTTACGTTACAGAATTAGTAAATAGACAGCAACCACTAGTCAACAAGGAGGGATGGATTTGGTGTTTAAAACAGGTTTTAACTTCTCTTCTTAGTTACTAATATATTGTATTAGTATAAATACTCAGGTGATCGGTTCGCTATCTCGGATTATTTGCCGTAATCACCTCGACGGACAAAATGGCTGCCAGTCGTTCGCGCGCTTATGATGAAATAAAAATTTTTCGTGTTGAACAATGCTTTTTCTTTTCTTTTTGGAAATAATCACCTGTGTATTTATACTAAAAAAATTATTCGCCTCAGGCTAAGTGATTATCGGTGAATATTCACCCATAATCACTTCGCCTTCGGCGAATAATTGTTAATTATAAACACTAAATTTCTACACTCATAGTCTCTAGTGATATATTATATTTAGATTCCCATAATAATATTTTACGATACCTGATATTTGTATTACCGTGTATAAATATAGATAATGATGATAATGATGACGACGAAATGAAGTAGAACTGATCGGCGAACCTCCTCAGCCCACCCCCCTCCCTCGATCCTTACACCCCTCTCCCCATAGTACCTTTGCTTGTAAAATGTAGCTGGTCTGTCGGAAAGATAAAGCTTTAACTTTTCACCACCGTTCATTAGCTTTTAATATGTGATGAAACGCCTTCCTTCTTGTTTTACGCATGTATTTCCTACTTACCAATCCAGCATTTGTTCGCCAATACCCAGTTTCCATAATCATACAAGTCACATTTTGCAACGTTGTTTCTGAAGTCAGATTCTGCCACTTGGTTTCCAGGATTTAAACGCACTCTGAGGTACAAAGCCCCATGAACAAAGTCGGAGCAATCTACCCATTGACAGTCTATGTTCCAGAGATATATGTCATAACATCCGGGAGATATGCCTTGATCACCACCATCAGTACAGTTCCATATCTGCTCAAAGCCTGGATCACATTTCGTGTCTTCTAAACAGAAACTAGCTTTGTGGCCTTCGGCGACTTTTACTCCATTTTTCTGACCTGGAAATCAAACAAATCACTTTACCAAGTAAACTAAAAGTAAGTAACAAAGCAGTGTTTTTTATTTACTTTAGTTTTACACGCAATGTTCAACCTCAGATAAATGCTTATCCCGTATTAGTATCACCCAACTAGTAGACTAATGCAAATGCCGCAATCTGATTGGCTACGCTACTAGAGGACTATTGGTAATGATCCTCTAGTAGCAAAATTCATGACGCTTTTTTTATTCCCAAATAAATATTTCTTCAACTGGCATTTACCAGTTTTATGATTGCCTTTTCTGTTCGACTAGTTGGGTGATAATAAATAGCCCATTCGGCTACGCCTCACAGGCTATTGACCTGTAGCCCTTGCGAGCTACGGGTCTAATTGTTTATTAGGCCCAGTTCAGACACCTTACTTATCATGTACGGAGCCTCATTGAGTTCGGTCCTGCCATAGCATTATACATATTTGCTGGTTTAAGCTCTAAGATTAGTGCTAACTCGCTCATATTTGAGCGCTATGTTTTAGTCACTGATTAATCATGGCTTCATGTACAGCGTTACGTATTTATTGCTCCCGGTCGGTCATTGAATACGATGCAAATGAGCCTAGAGGCCCTCCATCAAACGTAGTCAGGCCTCTATTTATAAATCCTGTTTCGCGGGAATAAAACAAAAGAACTTTTAAACCGACCAAAGAAACAGGGTGACATAACATCCTTGCCAAGCATATTACTATTTTGGGGAGTAATTTTTAGCGAACGTTTTGTGGTCTCCTACGAAGTTTCGTAGTCTTCATGTCTGGGAGAAAATTTCACTGGAGATATGAGTTGTAGAATTTCACGTTACGAATGTGAATATGTGAAAACTTTATATACGTGATCCACGGAAGAAAAATCTAACAGCTGAAAGATCGTCGAAGTTATAAGCGCAGCTTAGAACGAGGTTGCATCAGTATAGCAAAGTCATGGATTCGAATCCTGATCAAGACTGAATTATCTAATTTCTGAATGTATCTTCGCAACTGTTTAAGATGCGTACATAACTGCGACGATCTTTCACTTGTTAAAAATGTCCTCATCAGCTAATGCGTTGGGGACGCCACCCATTGCATAGGAATGCTCCTGTTTATGGGCTACCGATGAGCCTCACTGTTGAAGAGGTCACATTTGAGAAGCAGGTCATACGTAGAGGGTGCTTCAATTATTGCTCTATCTAAAACTAGAAATACGACTCCCGCAAAACCTCGCGAAGCTAGTTTTTAAAGAACTTGTGGCTCATGGTGGTTTTTCCCATGAGGGATAGAACCCCAATTTATGTATTTACTTATTGTTATATCATTATCACTTTTTTTACTTTCTCAGTTCTTGTAATTATTATTATGACTATTATTGTATTATTACCATTATTATTATTATTATTATTATTATTGCTGGTATTGATATTATTATTGTTATTTTTTTTTATGTTTCACATAATATACTGTTATGGGGTGAGGGTGTATGTCCTAATCTGGGTAAAGGTATTGTTCCTCTACTACTACAAGCAATACAGTTTTCTTCTGAATAGGGTTTGTATCAGTTGTGGTAAAAATTACTCATCTCTGAACAATACCATTTCTTCTTTTCGGCTTAGAATTTAGTCATGGTTGCCACAGCCACAGGATCTTGAAATTCCCTTACTTTTCCCTGACAAATGTAAAATTCCCTTACCAACGAAATAAGAAAATTCACAAATTAGTCCTGGTAATGGCCTTCAACCTCACCTCACAGCCAACCTCTCCACCCATCTATTTAATATGCTTTCAGAAAGTCACATACAATGCTTATGAATTGATAGTTTCTTAAAGTAACAAAGTCATGGAAAAGGGATTGATTATTTAGGCAATCCAAAATCAGCTTGTCATTTAATTCTACCACTCCAACACATTTCATGTCACATTCTCAATTACACCAAACCATAGCTGAATTGGCAATAAATAAATTAGAACTCTTAAATTTCCCTGACTTCTCTCAAAGACTTAAACTTTCTCTTACTGGAAATGAAATTCCCTGACTTTTCCCTTGCTTGAAGAATTTTTTCCCTGACCATTTCCTGACCTGCAGCAATCATGCTAGTGCAGTCATTTGTCCATACAGTTAGTGTGGAAAATCATGATTGAAAGCATAGGGCATTTAGGAGACTTCAAAGACTTGTTATTACATACAGCAACCTCGGAATGAATACATAAGAAAGATCATAAACGTTTTGGCATTACAAACTTTAGTTTCTCCTTTGTAGAGTTTTTTTAATGTAGAATGTCAACTGTATATTGTAGTTGTTAAATATTTGCATTTGACATCATAAAAATGAATTAGTCCATACAGTTAGTGTGGAAAATCATGATTGAAAGCACAGGGCTTTTAGGAAACTTTAAAGACTTGTTATTACATAAAGCACCCTTGCAATGAATATATAAGAAAGATCGCAAAAATTTTGGCATTACAATCTTTAGTCTTCCCAATGTAAAAGGTCAACTGTATATTGCAGTTGTTGTTAAATATTTGACATCATAAAAATGAATTAAACAGCATTAAGGAAAAAGGTTAAGATGTTATGCCTAATTTTGCAAAGTAGGGCCTAAAGGAATTTTTCATTTGTGGGAAAAATGTGGGGGCTAACAGAGTTTTTCCCAGGGATACCTGGAACTCAAAGGTAAAAATCCATTTACAAAAGGCTATGGAACTTGTCAGTACCAACAAAACCTTTTAATTACTTAATACATACGGTATATGTAGCAAAGATATATAGCAAAGAGAAATACTACTCAGCGAAAAGCGACTTCCAAAATCATCTTGAAACTCTGACGTGTGCACGTTTTACACCGGGCATACTAGGGAGCTTAAGCACGCGCGTTTTTGAGACGCGGACGGCAACCGGAAGAGACCACTACGCGTGTCTGGACAGTGGTGTCTCTCAGATTTTTATAGTGATCATCTCTAATGGAGAAAAGATACTAATCAATGTAAATGTGGTTGTGTGAAGACAAGTTAAAAGAGAAAACAGCTCACTTCCGGTAGCCGTCGGCGTCTCAAAAACGCGCGTGCTTAAGCTCCCTACTGACTCAACACTACGCGTGGCTACAATTATCATAAATGATCGGAGATTGTAAATTGTTGCAAGTTACCTTTTTATAACGTTTTGAATCAGGTAAAAACTTCATTCATTGTTTTTGTTGACATGGTATCCTTTTGCGTGCAATTAGTACGTTTTCACAACCATTGTTTTCGATGTTTCATTGGAAATAATAGCGCTTGTAAAAATCTGTCCTCAAAAAAATAGATATTTCAGGACCTACTGAGTATAAGAAATCGCTCGAAACGGGAATGTACTCGTTAACTCAAGGCAGAGATAGCTAAGAATATTTCACTGATGCGTCGAATATTCCGGTATTGTAAAATTTTGAGCTGCGAATGTTTGATTACACGCGTGCCGACAATCACCCTTCCTTGTCGCGTCATTAATTAGGCGTGGCCATGAAATGAACATGTCGGCATCATTTTTGCGTGCTTGTGAAGCCTGCTTTTTCACATCTAAATTAATTTATTTTCAAGTTCAATACCCGTGTAAGTGAGGAATGTTTTTTTTTAACTAACAAAGAAACAAGCTGGACAAGGAAAGAAAGTAATAGCACAAACACGATAAAAGATGTGTTTATCTATCGATTTTGGTTCAATTTAATCGGCTTTCATCAAGAGCAGAAAAGTCTGTTATTATAATAAGCAATGAAAGCGAAGTAGATAAGGCAATACACGGGTCTTGGGAAGAGTATCTTATCATCTCTGTTTTCCTGGTTAGCTTACGGTTTTAAACTTTACCCGTAGCTCTAAAAATTATTGTATTACCAGCACCTTCCTATAACCCGCACAAACAACTGTTTGCGGAAAAATTAACACATTACCCGCGGGTAATCTGCCGGAAATTACGGTACCATCTGCTTTATTTTCAAAGAGTTGCATTGATCACTGATAATATTGCACTAATTGTTAAGTATCTTTTCTGTTTAAAATGCTGAACATAACTGCTACAACAGACAAATCTACAATATATTTTCACTGTTGCAATGATATCAGATCACATAATTATAAATAATTGCTATCACAACTGCAGTCTCTGTATTGAGAATTTCTTCAAAATTCATTGCTATCGTTTTAGTACGAAAAATACCTACTTGTACTATCATTGCTGTATTGAGACTACTGTAATCTTTCATTTCTTTGCGGTTGGTTTCTGTTTCCCCTTTCCTGGCACTTTTTTTCACGACGATATGGCAATCTGTTTTGTCGTTCGTCTTCTGATTCTGTCTGTATGCTGTTGCCATAATTTTCCTTATATTCTGAATGCTGTATAGCTAAAACCAGTCTGTTTTTATCGATAACAAATTCAATTTCCAATCTAACTTGATTGTATTCCTGGTCGTTTTCCTTGCTGCTTCCTTTGCCTTTTTGGAGCGAGCAGTTGTTGTCTTTGCTGCAATGCCTCTTATTTCCTCGCGAAGCGAGGCCGAAGGCCGAGCGTAGCGAGGTTACTAATCGTGTCGCGTTCGGTCAGACCACGTGGCTCGCAAGCCCGAGTAAATCGAGCCGAGAGTTTTTATATATGTATATTTAGCAATTATTCCACGAAATCGAGTCGTATATGAGCTAATAGCCAACGAGGCGCGTAGCGCCGAGTTGGCTATACCTCATATGCGACGAGATTGAGTGGAATAATTGTTTTATTATATCTCTAAACCCTCGCTTATGAGACACTGGAATTAGTTTGTACGACAAGAATTGACTTTGTTATTGTTTTTGAACAGAACCATGTTGTTGTCGAGCCGACATATTGTAGAGCCGAAGCGTAAAAAAGTTTCAAACACGAGTCCGGCTCGTTTTTAAACATCTCTTTAATGTACTTGTCAATTTTTTTTTCGAGTTAGCAAATTAGTTTAAGAATCTTAAAGTGGAAAAAGTAGGCAGAAATAAAATAAAAACTCAGTTTACGGGCTTCACAGATCTTTCAAAATGGCGGCTGTTTGTAAGAGTTTCACTTTCGTTCGTAATAAACAATTTCGCAGTATAATTTGCTCACTTACCGTCGAATAATTTCATCCCATATTTATTTGCTTCGGTAGTATTTCTTTAGTGTATGATTTTTAAGCTTGACTTGAATTTCTCCCTGTCTAATTCAAGAAATCATCCCTCCATGATGGCCGTTTTCCGTGCCAATGGTATATGAGCTGATATACCATGAGTAGGGAACCAATCAGAGCGCGCGTTTGCTCATATACAAGGGTTCCAGATATAATAAATATATATATTTCCTCGCGAAGCGAGGCCGAAGGCCGAGCGTAGCGAGGTTACTAATCGTGTCGGTTCCGGTCAGACCACGTGGCTCGCAAGCCCGAGTAAATCGAGCCGGGAGTTTTTATATATGTATATATATATATTTATATATATGTTTATATATATCTATATTTTAAAGGTGTCCGTTCGCAGGCCAGGTTACCTGGCAACATTACTCCATGTGAAATTCCGACATTACGAATTCCTTGAATGATGTTTTGAAAATAATGCGAATTTTGTGGAAACCGATTTCACTCGTCTTGGAAGTACATCCCAGCAAGAAGATCTCCGACATATACAAGAAAGAATGGTGAGAGATCGTCGTCGAGTAAGTTTGAATGCCGCAAAAAATGCACACGGGAAGCGGCGACTCAAAGCAGAGATTGAGAAACGACGGTAGGGACGATAACAAGAGACATCGCAGCTAAGACAAGAACTGCTCGCTCAAAAAAAACAAAGGAATCAGCAAGGAAAAGGACCAGGAATACCATCAAGTTACCATCAAGTTAGATTGGATATTGAATTTGTTATGGATAGAAACAAAGACTCGTTTTAGGTATACAGGACATGAGCAAGCGATTACATAACGAAATTGGCGAACAAAATTTAGCAAAATGACTTAGAACGGAAACCGAGTAGGAACGACTTCCAGCATGCAGACAGAATCAGGGCTCCTACTCCGTGTACCGGCACAGATGACGTAGCGCATTGTTTCATCATTGTGTGTAAAATTATTCAGTAACATGTTTGTTATTGTCTGGCTTTGTTTTACGTCATCTGTGCCGGTACACGGAGTAGGAGCCAGAATCAGAAGACGAACGACAAAACAGATTACCATATCGTCGTGAAAAAAGTGCCAGGAAAGGGGAAACAGAAACCAACCGCAAAGAAATGAAAGATGACAGTCACGTAGTATTAATACTGCAATGAGAATGCAAGTAGGTATTTTTCGTAGTGAAACGTTTGCCTTCCATTTGAAAGAAATTCCCAATACAGAGATTGCAGTTGTGATAGCAATTATTTATAATTATGTGATCTGATATCATTGCAACAGTGAAAATATATTGTAGATTTGTTTGATGTAGCAGTTATGTTCAGCATTTTCAACAGAATAGATACCAAACAATAAGTTACCGGTTCTGCAATATTATCACTGTTCAATGCAATTATTTGTAAATAAAGCAGATGTCGTTACGGACTTCTGAGTAGTATTTCTCTTTGCTCTATTTCTTTGCTACATATATGTATTACGTAATTAAAAAGTTTCGTTGGGACAGACAAGTTCCATAGCCATTTCAAAATGGGTTTTTACCTTTGAGTTCCATGCATTCCTGGGAATTACTCTCTTAGCACCCACCCTTTTCCCACAAATGAAAAGTTAAATATTTAATAACAACCACAATATGCAGTTAACCTTTTACATTGGAAAAACTCTACAAGGGAGAAACTAAAGTTTGAAATGCTAAAAGTTTTAGCTGTTTTTCTGTTTGCTGTTTTATGTATTCATTGCAAGGGTGCTGTATGTAATAACAAGTCTTTGAAGTTTCCTAAATGCCCTATGCTTTCAATCATGATTTTCCACACTAACTGTATGGACAAATGACTGCACTGGCATGATTGCCACAGGTCAGAAAATGGTAAGGGAAAAAATTCTTCAAGGTCAGTGAAAAGTAAGGGAATTTCAAATCAAGTCAGGGAAAAGTGAAATTTAATACTACTAATTTATTTCTTGCCAATTCAGCTTTGGTTTGGTGTGGTCAAGAATGTGACATGAAATGTGTTGGATTGGTAGAATTAAATGACAAGCTGATTTTGGGTTTCCAAGAAAATCAATCCTTTTTCCATGAATTGGTTATCGTAAGAAACTATCAATCCACGTACACTGTATGTGACTTTCTGAAAGCATATTAAATAAATGGGTGGAGAGGTTGGTTGTGAGAGGAGGTTGGAGGTCACTACCAGGACTAATTTGTGACTTTTCTAATTTAGTTGGTAAGGGAAATTTTACATTTGTCAGGGAAAAGTCAGGAAATTTAAAGATCTTATGGCTGTGGCAACCATGACTAGATTCTAAGCTTAAAAGAAGAAATGGTATTGTTCAGAGTTGAGTAATTTTTACTTCCTATGATACAAACCCTATTCACAAGAAAAACAGAATTGCATGTAGTTGTAGAGAAACAATACCTTTTCCCAGATTAGGACATACACCCCAACCCAATAACAGTATATTATGTTAAACATAAAAAATAACAATACTAATAATAATATCAATACCAGTAATAATATTAAAAATGATAATGATAATAATATGATAATAATAATCATGATAATTGCAAAAAATGAGAAAGTACAAAAAGTAAAAATAATATAATAATAAGTAAATACGTAAATTGGGGTTTTATACCTCATAGGAAAAACCATTAGGAGTCCTTTACAAACTAGCTTCGCGAGGTTTTGCGGGAGTCGTATTTCTAGTTATATATATATTTATATATATATATTTATTTATATATATGTTTATATATATCTATATTTTAAAGGTGTCCGTTCGCAGGCCAGGTTACCTGGCAATGTACCACACTTGAGAACTGCTGAATTTCCGCCGGGAATTCGGTGATGCCTTTTTGAAAGTAATGTAAATTTTGTGGAAACCGATTTCACTCGTCCTGGAAGTACATCCCAGCAAGATGATCTCCAAGATATTCAAGAAAGATTAGCACGAGATCGTCGCCGAGTAAAAATTATTGAAAGAATTGTTTGTAAATTCGAATACCGTGAAAATCAACACAAGGAAAGCACGACTCAAAGCCGGGATAGAGAAACGACAGCAGGGAGAATAACGACAGACATCGCAGGAAAGACAACAACTGCTCGCTCCAGAAAAAGGCAAACGAAACAGCAGGGAAAAGGATCAGGAATTCAACCAAGTTAGTTTTGAATTTAAATGTGTTATTGATAGAAATACAGGACATGAGTGAACGATTACATAACGAAATATATTGGCGTACTACATTTAGCGAAACGACTTAGAACGGACACCGAGTAAGAACGACTTCAACGATTGTAGATGTCTCTGGAAAATAATTCTGTTAGTCTAAAAACGGAATCGGAAGACGACCAACAGATTACAAGAGAATGTAAGTAGGTATTTTTCATAATAAAACGATAGCGTTTCCATTTTGAGGAAATTTCCAACACAGAGAGTTGCAGTTGTTATAGCAATCATTTATAACGATGTGATCTGATATCATTGCAACAGTGAAAATATTATAAATTTTCTTGATCTAGCAGTTATGTTTAATATTTTCAACAGAATATATACCCAGTGTCACTATAAAGTACTGGTTCTGAAATATTATCAGTGATCAATACGATCATTTCAAAATAAAGCAAATGTGATTACTGAATTCTGAGTAGTATTTCTCGTTGCTATATATATATATATATGTTATTTACCGGGCGGGAGGTCCGTATGGGAAAAAACTGTGCCCGAGGTCTTGAGTACGGCCTGAGGCCAAAGGCCGAGGGCCGTACTCAAGACCAAGGGCACAGTTTTTTCCCATACGGACCGACCTAGACCGGTAAATAACTTATTTATTTTTTCTGTTTGTTTGCTTTTTTTTCAATTTGCCGCGAATAGCGCGGATAAAAATCCGGACCGTGGTCCGTATCGTAAAAAGCTGGACCGGTTACGAGCGCGCGATTAGCCAATCAGATTCGAGGATTTGGGATTCCGGCCCGCTGGGATGCTTCAGAAAAAAATAAATGTATGTATTCTCTGATAGCCTTTTCACAATGGGTCAGTTTTACCTTAGAGTTCAATGACCCCCCCCCCCCCCCCCCAATGATAATATTGCTATCTAGAACCCCTGCCCTTTTTCCACAAATGAAATGTTAATTCAAGCCTTAATTTGCAAAGTTAGACATAACATATTAACTTTGTTACTTTCTGCTGTTTACTTCATTTTTATGATGTCAAATATCAATATTTAATAACAACCACAAGATGCAGTTAACCTGTTAGATTGGAAAAACTTTATAAAGAAGAAAATAAATTTTGTAATGCCAAAATGTTTATAATCTTTCTCATATATTCATTGCAAGTGTGCTGTATGTAGTAACAAGTGTTTCAAGTTTCCTAAATGCCCTAAAGTATGCTTTCAATAATGATCTTCCACACAAATAGACAAATGACTGCACTAGATTCTAAGCATTAAAGAAGAAATGGTATTGTTTGGAGCTGTTTTGATTACTACCACCTCTGATGGAGAGCCTATTAAGCAGATTTTTGTATTGCTTATATAAATAGTAGTAGAGTAACAATACCTTTACCAAGATTAGGACATGCATCCCACCCTATGAAAATATATTATGTTTAACATAAAAATATAACAATAATAATAATAATAATATCAATACCAGTAATCATAATAGTAATGATAATAATAATGATAATAATATAGATAATAATATAATGATAGTGCTTCTCGTTACTATATGTCATTGGTTACAGTTCAATACCTCTGGCTGCCATGACTTTTTCGATGAAATACCATCCTTACATTAAATCTCTCTTCTGCAGTTTTTATAATAGAAATTTTCATATATTCAAAATAATATAATCTTCTCTGGTTGGGTATGGATATTTTGCCTGTTTCTGTAACAGCACAATTAAACTTTCATGTGGTATATACTTTTGACTGATTGATGTTGATTTCACATTATTTTTTTACAGGAGTATGTAGTGCAGCAATCTTTTTGAACATATTAAGATTTCAATAACTCTTTCTTACATGTATTGTTTTTATGATATGACCTAAAAATAGCACAACCACATACTATACAGTCGGCACTCACTATTATCAAACCTTTATTCAAAGTTTTTGTAGAGTCCAATTGTTTTACCCCCAATTTTGTTATGTAATGACATTGTATCTCACACTTCTGTTGATATGGCATCTCTTTTGAGGGAAGAGGAATTTTTCTATCTACCACTGGGGGCACCATTGCAACTGAAGAGAGTACACAAATTGAAACATGCACTATTCATAATGCTCTCAGTTGTGGTTACCTAGGACTGAAATAATGATTGCAGTAGACAATAAAATATCTAATCAGAAGATTCTTCTTACAATGAATCTCATGCAATTATAACCAAAAAAACATAAACCAAAAATAATTGGAGCATTCAACTCATCCTCGATGTAAGAACATATTGTGTTTAAAAGGGATTTACAACAAAGAAGACAAAGCAGCAGAGACTAAGAAAATAAAACTAAAAAAAAAACAGGCTTTTACACCATGGTAAACACAAGCATTCATATCAACTCTTCAAGATTTCACCAGCAAAAGATTTACAATCATTTTCAATTTGTGTTAAGTGAATATTATTGTGGTACTTCATCGACTCTGTATTCCCTGTCAAGATAATAAATAATTTTACTTCTATTCCCTCTGGTGCAATCGCAGTGAAAGAGCTAAATGAAGGTCAATTTTTAAGCACTGTGTTGACCGGTATACTGATCATGTAATTTGCATCAGGTGTCACTAATTATGTACCAAACACAGCATAACAAATAAAATAATGGGGATTACGCTGATATAAAAAATAAAATATAAAATAAAATAAAATATAAAAGCATTGTGACTTCTTCAAAAACTAGCTTCGCGAGGTTTTTGCGGGAGTCGTATTTCTAGTTATATTATTGTCCCTTAACCGTACGTAGTTTCTCAATCTCTGCTTTGAGTCGCCGCTTCCCGTGTGCTGATTTTTGTGGCATTAAAACTTACTGGTCGACGATCTCTCGCCACTCTTACTTGTGCATCTCGGAGATCTTCTTGCTAGGATGTACTTCCACGTTTAGAAAAATCGGTTTCCACAAAATTCACATTATTTTCAAAACATCATCCACGGTATTCCCAATGGCGGAAATTCATATGAAGTAATGTGGCCAGGTAACCTGGCCTGCGAACGGACACCTTTAAAATATAGATAGATATATATATATATATATACATATATAAAAACTCTCGGCTCGATTTACTCGGGCTTGCGAGCCACGTGGTCTGACCGAAGGCGACACGATTAGTAACCTCGCTTCGCGAGGAATCACCATGAGAATCACTTACGTAACAGGTCATATGATGAGAATACTTCCATTGAGTGATAATGCTTGTGACAGGAGTGCCATTCCCACGTGTCCCTTGGTGCGGTTGGTCTGAAATGATCCAATCCTCTGTTCTCCACTTTAACAGTAAATCGTAACAGTCGTCTCTGGTAGTGTGGCGAGAATCTACGATGGAAAATAAATAAATGAAAGGGTGAATTCGATGAATTGACTGCTTGGTTGATCGATTGACTGACTGACTGACTGACTGACTTGAACAACTGACTGACGGAATGACTGACTGTCTGATCGAATAAATGGCTGACTAGCTCACTGACTGACGGACGTAATGACTGACATCTGACTGACTGATTGACTGAGTAACTGTCGGTCTGACTGAATGACTGTTCAATTGAATTACTGACTGACCGACAAACCAACAGACCGACCGACTTATTAATTCATTGATTAATCCTCAGGCACAGTGAAACCTTGACCTTTTGGATTTAGGTATAGTAAGTCCTTAAGTGCAGTAACTCTCACTTGACTTTCGATTCCCCGCAACTGAAGTCGCGGGTACTCATCAAGGAAATTTCGGACAACAGAGCCCTTTGGAGTACTCTTCAAAAGTCGATTTTGACTTTGCAAAGCATGTAAGTGTAAACTTGAGTAGACACATAGCACTACATAACATTCTCCCGAGGGAGTTTGAATATGTGCAGTAGCATATATAACTCGGTATGTAACTCAGAATTCAACTTGCACAGAAGACCATTCGCTAATCCTTACTTTACGGGACCCTTCAAACATTTTGCTTCAAGAATACCTTTTTAAATGAGGGACATGATGATAATAATGATGACGATGATGATGACGTCTATTATCATTATTATTACAATTACACTACCATTATCATAATCATTATATTTATAATTTTTGTTATCTATAATCATTATTATTATTATTATTGCTTTCATTATTGTTGTTATCATTATTTTCTGTCACCCCCAGCCTTGCTCTTTCCTCCCTTAACGAGTAAACGCAGACAAACACAACTAAGTTATTTCAATCTCTGTTAAGAAAAGGTGACTGAATAGCTCTAGGAAAAATACACATTGCATCCAGGTGGACAATCAGACATAGTTTGATGCTACGCTGGTTTGAAATAATGAATGAATGCAACTCACAAAGTTGCAATTCACCGGTGAATGAGTGAATTATTGTAACTTTCATTATTTCAAACCAGTGTACCATCAAACCATGTCTGACGTGACTGAATGTTTACTGGATAAGATAATAGGCGCTCGGCGTCAGGCAGTTCTCCTCCATTGCACAATTGAGATACTGTAGACTAATCATGTTCATCCGTAAGTCAATTCGGAGTAAGTCTGTATCCAGCACAAGATCCGGTAGAACTGAAAGAGTTCAGAAAAAAAAAAACAGACAAAGAAGTTAAAATTAGAAGCTAATGGAAGCAGCGGCCCTCTATGCGACTGTAATCTTGGTGGTATGTGCTTGTTGTAGTGGTTGATGTGGTCTTCGTAACAGTAATGTTAGTGGTATGTGCTTGTTATGTTCGTTGAGGTGGTCTTAATAACTGTTATGTTAGTGGTATGTGGTTGTTGTGTTGGTTGATGTGGTATTAGTGACTGTAATGTTGGTGGTATGTGCTTGTTATGCTGGTTGATGTGGTCTTAGTAACTGTAATGTTGGTGGTATGTGCTTGTTGTGTTCGTTGATGTGGTCTTAGTAACTGTAATGTTGGTGGTATGTGCTTCTTGTGTTAGTTGATATGGTCTTAGTAGCAGTTGGGTTTATCACAACATTTCGTTTCTTCAGATAGAATGGATTTTGCTTGATTCACTTAATCCTACCTTCTACACAAACAACTCCAGACACATTCTTGCTACTGCATGTCGCGTTTTCCCATTCGTCATGCTGGCAGTTATAGACAGAGATCTCGTTCACGCGGCATTTTACTCCAGACATAATAACATCGAGGCTCGTTCGACCAAAGCTGTTATGAGTAACAGCTTTGCCAGCGTAACCCAAATTTAACTGCCGACAAACTGTCATGGCCTCCTCTATTCCCCATCCATCGGCGCAAACAGTTCCCCATCTGCCCTCATGGAAGACTTCAACTCGACCTTCGGAAGGGTTTGCGCCACCTCGGAGACGAATCTATTTAAAAAGGTTCATCGATACATTTTATTCTTTCATCCTAAAGATTATTGTATCATTTTAACCGTTTTTACTTGCGGTGGTGGTTGTTACAGTGATGCTGTCAAATTAATGCTGGTAATAAGAAATAATAACAGATTCCCTTCAAGGACATATATAGATGGCCACGCGGGGATACAAGATTTATTTTCATGAGTGAGAGCAGCAACCATGTAATTTTCTCAGTTTTATTATACAAAATGTAGTGGTAAACTGAGTGGAAGCAAATCATCAAAAATGCTATACCGACATTTATATCACACATGTGCTGATATCATTTATGTCAACGCATGTTGGATATTATCATTATTATTATTATCAATTTGCTACCACTCAGGATACCACTCCATTTTATATAATAAATAGAGTATGTTATATGACCACACGGAGAAAGGAAATTTATTTTCCGGTGTAATATTTTTCAACACGAGCGGTCATGTAGTGTTCTGTTTATTATGTAAAACGCCAATGAAATACTAAACCATTTTCATTTAAATGCACGACCCACTTGTATTTTGTTTGTTGCTGTACATTGTACTGTTTGTTGTTGTATGTTGTACTGTTTGTTGTTGTATATTGTACTGTTTGTTGTTATATATTGTACTGTTTGTTGTTGTATATTGTACTGTTTGTTGTTGTTTATTGTACTGATTGTTGTTGTATGTTGTACTGTTTGTTGTTGTATATTGTACTGTTTGTTGTTGTTTATTGTACTGATTGTTGTTGTATGTTGTATGTTTGTTGTTGTATATTGTACTATTTGTTGTTGCATGTTGTACTGTTTGCTGTTGTCTATTGTACTGTTTGTTGTTGTATATTGCACTGTTTGTTGTTGTATGTTGTACTGTTTGTTGTTGTAAATTGTACTCTTTGTTTTGTATATTGTATTTTTGTTGTATATTGAACTGTTTATTGTTGTATATTGCATTGTCTGTTGTTGAATATTGTGCTGGTAGTTTTTTTGTAGGAAGAATATCGTAGTTATAAGATAATCTGCAATGATTGGGTTGGCACACCCCAAACCGCACTCACGTGATTATACTATTTTATCAGTGTGTATAAATTAGTTCATTCAGTTCTAATAAGGCATTTTTTGTAGAATGCGATTGTCCTGGTCAATTGCATACTCTGCAACAGAACTTCGAACCCTAATACACAACATATAATCTACCACGTCATTATGGTTCTATTTTCCTAATCGTTGGAGTCGCATGCAGCTGTGTACATAATACCCTGCCTTATTGCACGATTGTTGGAGATACTGACCTCGTGACCCTGTAACGGTGGCACGTGACATCTAACGCTGGCATCTTCGTAGTGGTCACAGTCTGATTTGTGCCATCCTTGGTGCCTGCACTCGCCCAGACTCATCTCATTTCCTCTACAGTGAACATCATCGAGCATAACCTTAAAAAAGGTTTTGGAATTGTTATAGGAATGACTCTTGAGTGATCACGATAAAATAATAAGTAATGGTAATAGGACTGAGTGGAGTCCAATTCGGTCTGTAATCATACGAGTGATTAACAAAATCGGACGACCGCGTAGCGGGAGCTCGATTTGCTTATCATAAGTATGATTACGTACAAAATTGGACGACGCGAAGTCTTCTTACCAATTTATCATAAAAATTACAATTTCCGAGAAAAGAAGAAGAGGCCAAATGCCAGTTATGAAAGAAAATATTGTCATTGTTCAAGGGAAAAATTCTTTATTTTGAAGAAAGCCCCAATTTAAGATTCTGTACACTTTTTCTATGGTGATTGAAACCAAGGTTGTGATTGGTTCATTTAAACTATAACTATGAATGTGATTGGTTGATTCAAGCTACAAATTTGAATATGACTTGCTTATTGAACTGTCTGATAACACCTTGGCAAAAGACCAATTACAATCAAAGAAATTGTAATTTTTTATGATTATAACGGTAAATTGCCTCAAGACAGTGATATCAATCAATCAATCAATCAATCATTTATTTATACACGTAACGCCTAGGAGCTGTACAAGCTCGTCCATAATACGTACGTGTGTGAGATTACATTAACAAAGGCCATACCACAACACCGGGATCTACGTGCCCTACGCTAAGCGAACAGTGTGTGTTAACGTCCCTCGAAGTTAATACGAAGGAATGTCAGACGGGACTTACGGTTTATCGTCCTTATCCAAGAAGACTAGAAAGTCTAACCATTTACAGATTTACGGATCTCTTCAATTATACAAAGACCCTGAGTGATGATCCCGGCCGAGGTTCGAACCCAAGACCTCCCGCAAGATAGTCCAGTGCTCTACCAACTGAGCTAACCGGTCGGCGGTTATATGTAGTGATACGTAGTTTTGCCGACGTTGCTGCTACGAAATTGTACTTTTGGCAGCTTTAAGGTTGCAGAGAACCTTTCAAGTAAATCTCTCAAAAAGAACTAGAATTTCACAATTTTAACAAGTATGTAAGAGCCTGCGCGCACTTCGTGAAGTGCCTCTCTCGCAATTTTCGAAAACTGCTGCATTGTAGTCAACTAAAACGTAGAATTTTTAAGAATCATGCTGACCTAGAAAATAATGACATGAACAGTTTTTATTTTTAAGCAAAAACTGGTGATTATCTTAAATTGAAGCTTGCACTTAAATTGCCCGGCAAACGGCACGTTCACGCCAAGTACTGCAGAGTTGATGTAGAAACACGTTCACGCCAAGTACTAAAGAGTAGATCTATGTAGAAACACATTCAAGTCAAGTACTGTAGAATTGATGTAGAAACACGTTTAACAAATGGAGGTACCACCTCCTAGTATAGATTTTCATATTTGTAAACGGTTTAGTCCTTAAAAACCCTAAGGTTTGGTCTAGTAATGTTTAAAAAATCACTCAATCATTTACAACCGTTATGGCAAATTGACTAGACAAAATACCCTTCCAATTCCTCTCCCGTAATACGCATTCTTTGCTGCTATTGCCGCTGTCCCATATCCTAATGATCTGCAGACCACGTTAGCTTCTCTCAGTGTCCAATGATCGTCACAAATTGTCCCCCAGAAGTCGTGATATTTCACCTCCACTCGTCCCTCCGAAATCAAAGCTCCACTGCGGAGTCGCACTTCTAGAGGCTTAAAAGAACAGATTACAACATGATATACATGCAAATACACATCACCGGAACTTTTTATCTCGAATGTTCCAAAGGTGACACCAAATAATGTGAAAAACGTTATAACAGAAAAATAAATAACACGTAAGTCCGGAGGTGAAAGGGTTAAACGTTGAAGCCAAACTGCGTAGGAATAAAGGTATGTCTCAGGTAATGAAAGTGTCAAAGGCTTAAACCGAGTCATATGACTTAAGATTTGACTGAGTGAAATAGTTAAAAGTTAAAGCCACGCTGTATGAAGCTTTTACTCCGAGAGTGAAAATAATAAAAAGAAAAAAAGACACACTATATGTCTCAAGGTTTAATTCTGTGGGAAAAATGAGTTAATATCGTTAATTAATAATTTATTAATTTGTTATGAATTGGTGTGCTATAAATTTGATATTCTCTGGGCCTTGCTCACTCAGTCCTGTAGATAGAGACGTAGAACAAATTGATGTTCGATCAATAATGTATAACTTAAAGTATTTTAATAGCCAAGGCACTTGGTCAGTTTAGACCCACATTGTAGCATTTAAGGTTTGGCATCTGGGAGTGAAAGGGTAAAAGTTAGAACCACATTATACATGTTTGGTTTAAGGTTTAGCTCCGGGAAAATGAGAGTTAAAAATAAGAATAGCATTGTATGGTTCAAGTTTTCACTTTGGGACTGAATGGGCAAGAAGTATCCATAGAACCACAAGAAATCAACAAATCTCCATCTAGTGAGGAACTCAATTAGCGACATGATGGTGAGATTAAATTGAAGTTCTTTCACCTTGTTGATTTTTTTGCGCACACACTTGATTCTCAATGCCCCGCCCCCTTGACACTGATGAGGACCCCACCCTGCATGATCACATGACACTAACGATGACTCCCAGCCTTGGCACGTGACTTGGTCTAGCCAATAAACAGGCTCCACATCCTGTAAGGTGGCTCTGTAAGATTCCTGTTCCTCGGTGTTTGGAAATCCCAGCTGACCGCACAACACGTAGGAGTTTGCCGCTATCCAGTTGGAAGAACAGATGTAGCCCCACTTTCCCTGGAGCTCAACTTGGACAATTCCTTCAGATATGAAGTCATCTTCAACTGGACCTTGTAATCTTAGTTTCAAGTCCACAATCTGGAAGACAAGAAAAGTTTACTATCAGTGACATAGTCTCTAGAAGTACAAGCAAACCCACTCTTTCTCAACCTTAGTCTGGCATAATTTTTCATTTTTTAAGCTTCCCGCTCGAACAGTTCCTGGTAGCACGCAGTAATAATAATAAAGATGATAATGATAATAATAATAATGATAATAATAATAATAATAATAATAGTGACAGCCAACATTAACGAATTCCAAAAGATTACACCCCTGGGAACAGCCCACATCTTCAGGAAGATTCTATCAATAAAATTAACTCTTTTGTACCTTAGGTCCATGGTTTAAGCTCGGTGCTTCAGAGACTAAGCAATCAAGTCAAGGAAATAATAATAATAATAATAATAATAATAATGATGATGATAATAATTAATATTAGAATATTTACCCAGGATAACCCTTCGGTACAAAGTACCGTTATCGATGGGATGTGATGATACTGTGTTTGATTTGTTTTGTTGTCGTTGTTGTTAGTATTTGCTGTTGCTGTTGATGTTGTTTATTTGTTTCTTTAGATTGAACGCTTTCCATTCACAATGCCTTCCATTTAACACAAAGGCGACAAAAAAGGACTTTTCTTTCCGGAAATATTTGAAAACAAAAATCGCGATCATGAAAAACCAACATTTAAAAAGTTTTTTTAAATTTTAGTTTGCAAGCAGAAGTTCCTTTAACCAGTAGCTCATTTTCAAGTGTAGTTACAAATTACGTCTAGCTAAGTAGCGTGGCCAGGTGGTTAGGGTGCCGGTTTTGAAATCTGCTCTAGCGACTGACTGAACTCGTAGCATTGCAAAAGCCAGCGATGGATTCCTGAACACGCTCATCCCGAGTTTTAAATCCTTGACCACGCCTGTCAGTAGACAACTGGTCCCCCTCCAAATAGTTGACATTCTTACTGAGATTTATGTTCTGTTTGCATTGTTTATTTTTCGGTGTGCAGTTCTCTCAATTAGCACAGAAGTGCTAAATACATCAGCTTTTAAATAAAGTGATTGTGCCTACGTATACTGATGCAATCGGAAATTCCTGACTATTTTATACAAACCAAATGTTAACGTTACCTCTCCGCTGGTTTTAGATGGCTCGGGTTTGATAATGATATCAGCAGAATTAACCCTGCAGATTACTCCAGCTTGGTTGTTAGATCGACAATTATGTCGACCCCAGGCTTTATGGGAGCACTGTTCAATAGACTCCTCATTACCAGTGCATTTGACGTCATCTAGCCAGAAGCGGCCGTTTCCACGGCCAAACGCGTGGTGTCTTCCCAAAAGAAAATAAAAAAAACAGTAAACGAGCTTCAATCTCTACTCTGGTTGAATAATTTCTGTTCTGCAGACTAAATTGCTGCTTCTGTCTGCTCAAACAATTTTAATTAGTTTTTTTTTAGTTCTAATTTTAAAGCTAAAAAGCAAAATCTCGGCGGGCACCTTTGAATCGTGCGCGTTCAGTCGTGCGCTTTTGGGATGTAACCGTCGCCGCACCCACCACATCTTGCTCAGAACCCCACGCCTGTCGAGACAGTAGCCTTAATTCGCAGCTGGATGGCGGTTATATTGATTTCTTATATAAAGTCTTAAAATATGCCACAGGGAACCCCACAGATTGTCTGGGCCACATGTGGTTTGCTCGCAAGGAAAAAGGGGTAATGTAAACAAATACACACTTATTATAAACCATTCATGGTCAATGACTAAGGCAATTGGAAGTTAGTCGAGTGCAAAGACTGGCTTCTAACTTATTCTAGTCTATGAAATTCACTATACTAAAAATAATGCATTTACCAAATGTTATGCAACTGGAACCCTTTGACCGAGAGTCGTAAAAGTGTTTACGACAATGTTGGACTAAAACTCCGTTTTTGTCACCATAGAAAAATATTAACGTGTACTTGGCTTGCAGCACAGTAAGATTGACAATGCAGAAATACAAACCCTTTGGTGTAGCGCAACAGGTCAGGAAAACCAAGCATGCGACAAATCACACGAGCGCCCTTCCTGTTCCAGCCGTGGTCACAAACTGCTTTCCATTTTCCTTCGTACTTCACTTCAACCCTCCCTTCGTAAATGTGCTTTCCTCCTACTAGACGAACCTCCAGACCATGCCCGTGTGTAAGTCCAAGAACCAGCAACAAAACAGGACACAAAATCCAAGGCATTCCCATTTGGAACTGAAAAAGCGTCTGCCCAAGCCGCGTACAAGAGAGTAATATACCAAAGCTAGTTGTCTACAGGAGTTTGCCTCGTCAGAAGTCCAATTTGAACTTCAGTAAGTTTGATCGCAGCTTCGAAAAGCAGGCTTAACAAACCAAGTGCACACAACAACAAACCGGCAACGTTTCTTCTAAGTTCTGCGGCCACTTAGCAAATTCGTGTGACAGTTCACGCATGTAATCAGATCGTGTCATGACGGAAGGGGTAGTAAATAAGTGTATTATTCAACACAAGGGCCTTATTGTTTGTTATAATATTAATCGTTGCCACTCGTGTCCTGTTGTCTCGTGTTAATCGTTGATGTGAATACGTTATTTAGAGCACGAAATTCTACAGTCCACCTTGCCCGGGGACAGACTATCTCCTAATCCACAGTCAGATGGTTTTGTTACTCGTAATTATTGGTTTCTGAATGCCAAAAAAAACTGTAAAAAGATCGTTACTGACTGACCTGCTAAGTTGCAAAAACAACTAGCCCGAGTTCACGCAGATACGCGTCTAGTTGTTTTCATTTTTGGTAGCAAGATTCAAAGTTCACTTTATTAACAAGGTCGGTCGATTTTCTTTGCAATTTATCTGTATTTTTTCTAATGGGCTAAGTACGTCGTATTCTTGCTGTAAAAATGGTTGTCTGTATAAGTGTTTGTTATGATGTCAATAAAAAAAAATCGTTATTAATTTGGCAAAATTCCCGTTGAAGAGCATAAACTTCGTACATTGTGGCCTTGTGTAACGTGAACTGATCAACGCAACTGAAAGCCAGGAACAATAAGAACTAACATTAATTCTTCCGATTTTTAGGGAGAACAAGAGACCGGCACGGTTTTCTCGAAACTAACAGAGCTAGAGAGTTAGACAAGGGTACTTGGAAACACTGGGATTTTTGTCTGAGTAATACTCGAGAAAAAAATAAAAAAGTTGCCCTCAGGGTCGGGGGGGGGACCTTTCGTTGTCCCGGAGTGAATGAGAGACATTTGTTTTTTTCACTCTCTTCTATCCCACACCCCGACTATATCAAAGCGGGGATCTTCTGAAAGGTGATGGCCAATTGAATAATAATGTAACAATGTGTTTCCATTCTGTTCCAGTACGAAATTTAGGTCATATACATTTCATACGCCATTACTTTTTTTCAATAAATAACTTTTCATTTATGTTTACTATGCGTGACCATTCTTTGTAAAGCTACTGAACAGTACTGGACTGTGGTACTGTTTGTTTTATTATACAGTGTGGTTCTAACTTTTTCATCTGTGGATCAAACCATGCAGTGTGACCATTCTTTGTAAAGCTACTGAACAGTACTGTACTGTGGTACTGTTTGTTTTACTATACAGTGTGTGGTTCTAGCTTTTTCATCTGTGGATCAAACCATGCAGTGTGACCATTCTTTGTAAAGCTACTGAACAGTACTGTACTGTGGTACTGTTTGTTTTACTATACAGTGTGGTTCTAACTTTTTCATCTGTGGATCAAACCATGCAGTGTGACCATTCTTTGTAAAGCTACTGAACAGTACTGTACTGTGGTACTGTTTGTTTTACTATACAGTGTGGTTCTAACTTTTTCATCTGTGTATCAAACCATGCAGTGTGACAATTCTTTGTAAAGCTACTGAACAGTACTGTACTGTGGTACTGTTTGTTTTACTATACAGTGTGGTTCTAACTTTTTCATCTGTGGATCAAACCATGCAGTGTGACCATTCTTTGTAAAGCTACTGAACAGTACTGTACTGTGGTACTGTTTGTTTTACTATACATTGTGGTTCTAACTTTTTCATCTGTGGATAAGCCATGACCAGCTGACTATCTTTTTCGTTGTATTAAAACAGGCTTCTCAGTAAAATTTACTTGTAAAAAGTCCCTGATGAGGTCTCTTATTGTCAGACGAAACGCACAGGAGCTTCAAGCAAGATTTTACAACGTTAGTTCAGTGTAGCTCATTACCTCAGCTTTTAAAATATTCTTTTACCATTATTGTTGGCGTCCAATATAAAACAACATGGAGTGATTATTTTCCCATGGAGCTCTCTTTTACCTAGCCTCCTTCTCAGCCGTTCTTAGTCTCGTCACGCAATGCTTGCTTCCACCTGGGGAAGGAAGCATTGCGTGACGATACTAAGAACGGCTGCGAAGGAGGCTATCTTTTACCATACAGTGTGGTTTTCTTTCCCATAAAACGCACTGTGCTAATGTAGTGTTTCTTGTACTATACAGTGTGGTTCTAGCTTTGACATCTGTGGATCAATCCATGCAGTGTGACCATTCTTTGGAAAGCTACTGGAGAGAATTATGCTATTTATAGCGGGGCTCCCACGTGGCAGAGCCCCATACTCATGGAATATGGTCAACCTCTTTTCGTTTGGTTGTCACGTGACTGACCGAACGTACGTACGTACGTACGTACGTATGCGTCTACAGATTGTACGGGTAGGGTAGGGAAGACTATCAAAAGGTAGGGAGGGGTATCTCAGGCGTGTCTTGGCAAATCCACATACATCTTTTATATTGGACATTCACAATATGGTCAATTGACAGCTGTCAAAACGGGATAGCCACTGACCAGCATCACATGACCATATTGTGGGCTCATGTGTCAACTCATCAAGGTGACGTGATTTATTTGGAAGCTGTCTGCTGACCAGTAATTGATTTACTAGATCGTGGGCTGAAGTCTCGAGTTTTGGTAGCCCGCATATTTTTGGCGGGAAATTGCGATGACGACTGAAAAAGAAATTTTCAGTTCATTGTGTTTTTGAGACACAATAATATTAATCTACACTGTTATAGTTTTACTAAAGGATAAACGAAACAATTTTTATTGCTATGTCAACAAACAATAGCAGAGAAAATATAATTTGCTGAACACAGGGTTCAGGTGTTGAGCAACGGGAAAGAGAGCGGAAGAGAGCAAGAATTAACTAGGGAAGAATGAGCGAAGAAGATCGCCAAAGAAGGCGCGCTCGGGAAAGAGAAAGGAGACGAAATTATAGCGAAGAACGCCGACAAGCAGAAAGAGTCCGGGCTCGAGAAAACAGACAAAATGTTAACGAACAATGCCGAGAAGCGGAAAGACTCCGTGCTGTGGAAAACAGAAAATTGTAGCGAAGAATGCCATGAGGCGGAAAGACTCCGTGCTGTGGAAAACAGACAAAATTGTAGCGAAGAAAGCCGAGAAGCGGAAAGACTCCGTGCTGTGGAAAACAGACAATATTGTAGCGAAGAAAGCCGAGAAGCGGAAAGACTCTGTGCTGTGGAAAACAGACAATATTGTAGCGAAGAAAGCCGAGAAACGGAAAGACTCCGTGCTGTGGAAAACAGACAAAATTTTAGCGAAGAACATTTTACCATACCTTGGTGAAACATTTATTTTACCGAGGTGTTCGTTTTAACTTGAACATGACAGAAGTTGTGTCCTGCATTTCCCAGTAGCGTGTACAAATCTTTTAAATACGTTTACCCAAATAGAATGGTTAATTTCATCAGGAATAGAATACAGTACATTGATAATTTGTGTTTTTTGTAGAATATACTCCATGACTTTGTAGGTAGAAAGACCGTACTAATGGCAGACGAAAGTTAAGACAAAAATCATGGCGAGTTAACCGCCCTCGACACTCAACTATAGTTAAAAACGTTTGTGAATTCCTTCCCAATATTTTAGAATGCTTTTACAGTTTAAAGTGAAATGAAAGTACTAAACGGGAGCCCCGCTTTTAGGCTTGGCTAAATCTATATATTTGTGGGAGTAGTTTCTAAAGAAACTGGCGCTGTGTCGGTAAGGAATTGAAACACAAGAAATGGGATAATTGATAAAAGTAAGTTATTCCACCGAAAGGTAAAAGGGAAGTGCTGACGATTATCCCAATTTCTTGTATTATGCTATAGTCTTATATATTTTAATGGATTATAATATATTTATTTGTTATATCCATCAGATATCCTTCCGTGGCAAAGAATACGTAAAGTGCTATTCTTGTATAGCGCTTCTTGAAAAAATCACGTGAACGCTAAGCTGCCCTACTTTAGAAGCCGGGTATAAACGCTAAGAAATTTGCGACTGGATTGCCATAGCAATCCAGTAAACAACCCAGTAAAAATATGAAAGCTGTATGCGTTATACAATGGAAAGCGCAACACAAACAAATAACAAAAAAACCAAGGCAAAATGAACACGAAACGCCTTACGCTTCCCAGACGTAACGCTCGAATCCAGATTGTCCAGTTTTCGTTCATCACTTTTCAGCAGGTCTCCA